>CAJNOQ010005563.1:0-15088 GCA_905250885.1 Didymodactylos carnosus | reverse complement strand
CATGCAGATTTTTTACTATTATTTTTACTACACCTATTAGGTAAATATCCTTTTTCTTTCTCTCTTTCTCACGTTGACAAAACATTGCAGAAAAAAAAAAAATTTTTTTCTCTGTAGGCTTATGTTTGGAAATATGGTTACAATGTCGTCTATCGTGTCAAAATCGATTGAGAGCATCAGATCATGAACGTCAAATATGTTTATATGTTTTATATACATTTTTCTTATCTACTATGACATCGTTACCATTTTATATGCTTCGAGCTTTTGAAATTATTGTCGATTATAGTTTATCTCATGCTGTAAATTCAGTTACATTTTCTGGTTATCTGTTTGCCCAGTTATTAATTGGTGGTGCCAGCTTTAAACCTATTCTATGTCTTATTCTATTTTGTCCACTTTCTCGTTCATTATTCACACAAAATTTATGTACATGTTCGATTTCTTGTTGTCCACCAAATATCTTCATTGAAAAACAAAATCATATTTTTGAAGGTAGTCAACAAGTTAAGCCTGAACTGTCTGTTATTCCATGTAATGCAAAAACTTCACTAATTATTATGAATGAGAATAGCAGACGTATTAGTTTACCACAATCTTCAAGTCAATGTTGTTCCTCATTGTCAGAACATCTTCAGTCATCAATAACAACAATAAAACAACAAACTATTTCAATTGAGTTTGTTTCAAAACAACAGCCGATCACATCGATCTGATTGTCTATTTTTATCATTTGATTTTATGAATTATAAAAAGAGTTCTATATCATCTGAATTGAGACTAACTTTTTTGCTTTTGTGTCCATGGATAGTCATTTATTATATCAAATCACAACACCTGCTCATGTATACATAGTGGACATTTTTCTAATGGCAGGTGGGCATCAGAATTTTTTGTTTGTAAACCATTTTTTAATGAATAATTATTATTGCTTGACCATTTCTGATGCTCTTCAAGGAAAAATAAACGCTTTAAAAATATCTTTTTCGAAAAAACGATCTTGCTGGTTCAAGATAAAAAATTTTGATCGATTCGATTCAAAACTTATTGTTTTATTCATGATTCGGTCTAACTCGACGCGTTGATTCCGAATATAACCTTACACTTTCTTAAAAGTGCTCTTGGCCAGAGAAAAATAGATTCATTGAGCTACAAGTCCATACTTTGATTCCATAAACTTATTTAAATAACAAACGTTTCGACCTGTTTTATTGAGAGAACAAATTAAATGCTCAGTATTTTTTTGAAAACGCTCAGTACGATTTTCTCAGTATTATATACAAATTACCAGTAAATAAATCAAACTGTCAGTATAGAATTTAATGTTCAGCTCACGTCAGTTATGTTTGCTCAGTAAATTAATAAATTCAGTTATATAGAATAAATTAAAATTAAAAAGTATCAGCAACTAATTCAGTTTGCTCATTTAAAAATTCATTTACTCAATAAATGAATAGTACTTGTATTAGTAACTGAGTTATTTTTATTTTTTCGATGAAAATATTTTGGTATAAATAGAAGAATAGTCGTCTACATCAACTATGATGACATCATTAGTCAAAAGAATTTCGTATAATATACAGACTAAGATAAATGTTTAGTAAATGTACAAACGGCTGTATTTTTCTTTTGACTGACGATGTCATTATAGTCGACCAAATGTCACGAAATAAAAAAACTGCTTAATCGTGAATAACCATTCTTCTATTTTACTTGCATCCCAGTCAAAAACTTTTAAAGAAAATGATACTTTTTTATTTTAGAATACAATGTATGATACTTGACATATCGCTGAGTGTTATTCAAAGTCAATGATATATCATGATATATCTTTTTTCTGGTTCATCGTAAGAAAAAGATACATAATGATACATAAAAAAGAAAAGCAAAAATAGAAGGGGTTATGTTAAACTTGGCGAACGTCGGTACTTCAGTCTGACGTAGCTCTGATGCCAGTTTTATTTTGTACGTCGTCTGAGTCAAGAATACACGCACACACTCACTTCAGTGAAGAGCTTCCGGCCCTTCCTGAAAATATAGGATTTGAAAATAGAATTTATATAGAACTTCACTAATAATCTAGAACAAATACAGGACGTCACTTTCCTCTAAACCAACACCGTTTAGCAGGGACCTGAGTAGATGCCGGACATTGGGGGGATGTAACGAAAGTTTTTTGTGTGTAGTGTAACAGAACAATCCTGTTCCCCAAAACAGAACAATTCTGTTCTTTTATTCGGAAATTTTTTACAGGATAAAAAAGCAATTATGTTCTGTTCTGCGAGTTCTTTTCCCACAGATAGAACCATCTTGTTCTGCTTGTGGGAACAGAAAGCTGGATTTCTGGAGATCTCCTAGAAAGCTGATTTTTGCGATCTCAAGAAGTTCTCAAATGAGCTTTTTAAGCAAAAAAAAGTGAGTCATCTTGGAAGAGTAGCGAAAATACCTGTTACATACCGAAACTGCTTTTTCCCCCTTGAGTTTACTTCACAAAACAACACACGAAGGAAAAAAAATGATTAATATTCTGTTTTGTCTGTGAATATGCGAAATATATCATCCACGTATCGAAGCCACAGTAATGGTTTATTGGTAGAAAACCTGCTTAACTTAGTTTCGAGTTTTGACATAAATAGTCTCCAAGTATTGGTGCAAATGGCGAACCGATTGCTACTCCATCAGATTGCATGTAATACTTACTCATAAATCTAAATAGTACATCACAAACGGCTAATTCTAGTAGTGTTTTCATTTGTTGTCGACTGTAGGGTATATCAGTTATTTTCTTTGGTTTATATAACATATTTAGTGCAATCTCAATAGATTATTTTACTGGCACGTTGTTCCTACTGACAAAATTGTTTCTTTAAACTCTTTGCCTTATACTCACATCAAAAGACTATATAATTAGTTATTTTTTATTCCTATATTCATTTTCCTGATGATGATGTGTGAAAGATTCAGTTAAAATTTTATCATGTACTTTGTAACAGTTTTGTACTTATGATGACGGGAGCCGTTTAATAATACAAATACAACAGTCAAGAAATAATACGTACGATCGGTTACGTGCTCTTTGCGGAAATGAGTGGCAATGTGTGTATGTAGGAAAGCACACGTGTCTTTTCACGATCAAGTACAACTCATATCCGGATAATCCTACTTTCCCCCTTAAATATAGGAAACATAGAACAAATGTCTGAAATATAGGACAATATAGGATCACTTTCATAAATATGGGAAATATAGGACGATTACGAATCCAGATGAAGAGGTGGTTTCTATCGAACACACAGACAATTAATGTAATTTCCACGTTTCATCTGAAATATAAAGTTGAAATTGTTTTAGGGACAAAACCTTTTCATTAGTGTTTTCATTTCTCTACTTATCTTTATTGTGCGTATAAAATCATCATATAAAATATTCAGATCTAACATGCTTTTTCTTTCGTATATCAGGTCAGTAAAATCAATTTAAGCGCTGAATTTTCTTCTTTACTTAAAATCTCTAAGGTTAATACATTTATTACACAAATAAACTGGAAAAGTCTCCAAAATAAACGCTGTCCGAGAAAGTTAAGAAATTAACTCATTGATTACTTCTAATATTACAGAATTCTCCTCTCATAGAAAAGCTACCTACGGCACTATGGTTTGACCAAGACAATACTTTACATGGCAGTCCGGCACTACAAGATAGATCGTCACCACCCGTACAATCGATCCATGTCGGTATAACAGTATCAGGTACAATGTATTGGATCCATTTCTCAACGATATACAATGGCTGAACACATTGCAAGCATCCAATATGTGGAATGAGATCATTTTTATTTACAATTCGAACGTAACGATCGCCCAGTTGTTGACTCACACCATCGACAAAGGTAGATGAACCGAGTAAGGGTTGACCAAACGTATAAATGGCAGTCATGCGAGCATTTATGTCCGATAAACTAACAAAATAGCCCGCATCTAAAAAAGCCCATGCTGCTCCGAGCGAGTGTCCAATAACAACGAACGAAAAAGACGGATATTTTTTCAATGCTAATCGAACAGCAGCTGTGATTGGCACCTGTTGATTTTTAAATCTCGAATGAAAGCCTTGGGCAACAAACAAATGTTTCGCGTTAGATGATAAATAGGGAAAGTCGTTTTTAACCGATGGATTCGTTGTTCCTAATTCTTCCGGATCTAAATCATCTAAAACGTCATCTGGATTATTCTTTGATGTTCCTCGATGAACAAGATACATCGATTGTTGTGCTTGATTCGATGCTAAATACCAGAATAAGACCTTTTTTCTATCATACCCTGTTGCTTCTATTTGAAATTGTCCCACTCGTAGATTTTTCGATGCCATATTCGTTATTGGAGATAAATCACCCGGTTGATTGGATTTACAGTAAACCTGTCAAGGTAACGAAAGTTAATTCTTAAATAGATAAAACGTTATACGTTACTCGTACCATTGCCTGATATTCTGCAATTCGTAGTATGGTATCAGGATCTACGATGTAGAACAAAAATATCAAACCATAATAAAAAATATACTTTTTCTTTTATGTTTACCACGTCGAGGCAGTTGATCGTACGCTATATTGCCCTTAGTGCCAGTCCGATAATCACCATTTGGAAATGTGCTTTGCCATGACGCCGTTATTTGATCTACGCTACGATTATGATAAGGAGATGTGCCAAATTCATTCTTGTCTGTATCCTAAAATAATGAAAAATACAACTACCATATTCTTTTCTTCAAAACTGTATAATAAATTTCGCTAAGAAAACGGATAATAAAATGTTTTTACTATAGCAAAAACCATCTCTACTACGATATCTAATTCATTGGTAGTCACTCACTCGTTTATACTCTATTTCACAACAATTTTTCATTTTCCATCCTATACAGGATGTTGCATAACCTTTTCCAGAGGGGTAACGACGTGATTTTAAAGTAGGTACCTAATGAATTTTATACCAAATGAAAGCCCGTAAAAAACTGGATCTAGGACTATAGTTAACAATTCAATAGATGCAGACAGTCAATTCAAGTTATAAATGTACAAGATTGTGGTTACTTTCTTGCGAAGAAAATAAAGTATCAAGTAAATGTGGTTCAGTTACAAATGATATATCAAGCGAACCTTTTATATGATACATCAATATCTAGTGTGACCGCCGTTGGCTTCACGTACAGCTTTTAATCGCTGAGGATACGATTTTCAATAGACTTTCGAAAAGTTCTTTTTCATTTTCAAGTTCATGAAGAACATTTTGAAGATGTTCAAGCAAAACGACTGAAGAATTTGTCGGACCGCGTTCGTTGATCATCAGACTTTCTACTTTGTCCATTAGAATTGATCCAACATTTTCCGCCACAGTCAGGTCTGGAGAACTGCTTGGCCATTCTGTTCGGTCAAAGAAATCGATTCAAGAGTTTTTGAGCAATTGCTGAGTGGTATTTGTTTTGTGACACGGAGGGTTGCCATGAAGATAAACGACTTCTGCTGGATCCAATACATTTTCGGAGTTCGAAAGGAATGGAATTACTTCTTCTGTCGAAATACGGTGTCGATAATAAGTTCTATCCCATGATGCACCATTATCTTTGATAACCCACATTAATTAAGAAAAAAAATAGTGCATACTTATACGTCTAAAATTTGGATTGACTATCTGCATCTATTGAATTGTTAACTATAGTCCTAGATCCAGTTTTTTACGGGCTTTCATTTGGTATAAAATTCATTAGGTACCTACTTTAAAATCACGTTGTTACTCCCTGGAAAAAGGTTATGCAACACCCTGTAAACAGGATGGTAGAAATTCATTTTACACGTTTTGAAATAGATTTCTGTCAACTACATGATCTTTTCAAACGGAATCTTGAATCCTCGTCTGGTTGTGCTTTTGGTTTTCATAGAGAAACCGCTGAACATTTTTTTATGGACTGCGCACAATATGATAGAGAATGAAACAGGCTAGTTCGAGAGTTTCGATAGTTAGTTGACGCTCAAACCCTAACTGTAGACTACTTTCTTCTAAGACATCAATCAGTCTTATCGTAGGAGCAGGAAAAGATTCAGACATTGCTTGTGTAAGTTTTAGATTACATTATAGGAACTGAACACTTCTAATACTAATGTGCATTTGGTAGTTCTTCTCATTAAATTAGCAACAGTTGACGTTGCTAATTTACATATAATAACTAAGTTAAGTAATATTTTAGCAGAAAGAACTAGAGAGCAATTGCGCTGCGCACAAGTTACGATTTCGACATACTATATCCAATCTGAATCTGCTAGAAGCGTAAATAGTGAGTTTACCACATCACCTTCGTTGTGATTTAGTTGCTTTAGAAGATAGATTCAAGAAAAAATGAAATGAAAACGAAATTTAAAGAAGAAAGATAGAATTATTTTTCATCTTAAGAGCAAATGGCGCCGGACAACTGAATATGCGGCAAATTTCGAAGTTCAAAATACGGTTTTCTTTCACTTGTTGCGCTTATGGCGTCGAATAAGGTTCTCTTTATTTGGGAGCAAAATGTGCGTTTATCAATCTCCAATGTCGGGAGACTATCCTACCCTTTCCAGAACTTTTCTAGCTTTCATAGTTCTCTAGATCACGATGTACACATTTTGCCCAAAAAACGGACGAAAGAAGAAAATAAACTAGAATGCAATTGCGCTGAGCACAAGTTGCGCTGTCGACAGACTCTGTTTCTGAATGAACCTACCGCTCCAAGCAGATTCCACCTCTAGGCTATGAGCATTGCATTTTTGCTTTGATTTACTCAATATATATAAATATTTATATATATTGAGTAAATCAAATCAATACAGATATATTTATTTGATATTTCCTCTTAAGAACAAATGGCGCCGAACAATCAACTCTTATAAATGTAAGAAAAGTTTCTAAGCCCAAAAGATATTTTAGTTCTACTTGTATGGCTTATGGCAGTCAATAGCGAATTCACCACATCACATTCGTTGTAATTTTGGTTCCTTCAAAAGATAGATTTAAGAGAAATAAATTGAAAACGAAATTCGAAGAAGAACGAGAGAGAAAGTTTCATTCTTTCATTAGCATGTAACTACACTAGTTTGAATTTATACTTTGAAATCATCTTTAATCTAAAAAATCAGTTGCTGGGACGAAGAAAATGATTACAGTCTCTTTATTTCAGGATTCCTTTTAAACTCTAAAAATAGTTGAACATTCAACGATCATGATAGAAAACGAGATAAAGTTAAATACCGATAAATGCTGCTACATGCCGCTTTCTAATCAAAAACCACCGGAGCATTTCCCATCTCTTTTATTAAGTGAGAAGCAACTAATGGTCGAAAAAAATATAAAATTGCTAGGAGTTTATCTTTCATCAGATCTCACACTGAAATTTCATCTTGAAAATACAGCTAGGAGGTGCGCTATGAATCGAATACTCTGATCTGCTCCTACTTTTATTCGACTGTATATTCATAAAATCTGTATTTTGCCAGTAATGGATTATTTGACAATGATTTCAAAACGCATCTCGATTTACTAACATCAATCAACTCGCTGTCCGTATGATAACAAATGACTACAGGTCCGACAAGGGGCGCTTCAATAAGGGGGAAAGGGGAATGGGAGGAATCCTCCCTCCTGCTTTTTGACAAAATTTACCCCGAAATCAGGATTTTCTTACTCCGAAAATTAGGTCTTTGGCTTACGAGAATATTCCACAGAATAAAGCGTTTACTCGTATTTTCAGACTAAGACAATTACTCTCAGTTTTGTAGTCAGGAATTTACTCTCTTTTCAAAAGTTCCTCTTTGATCAACTACTTAAAACTACCAGATCTTGCTCAAAGAAGAAAATTTTTCAGGTTAACTTTCTTTTACAAAATTATTACAGGACGTAGTGCACTTTCGTGCTTTTCGTTAGTACAGCCTCTTACCACTAGAACCTCTAATCGATGTCTTTGGCAGGCTACCTTGTTAAAACGTAAGACTACTAGACTACTAGATCTCCTTTTTTACCAAAAACTATAAAAGAGTGGAATCAATTATCAAGAGAAGTGATTGCTGCCTTTAGTGCTCGAGCTTTTTAAAGAGCATTAAAGAAACATCTTGTCCTTAGAGTAGTTAATGGCGCAAACTAAGCCATATTCTATTTGACTGTGCCATTTTTGTGAAAACTTCCTAGGGCTTGTCCGTAAAAGGAAGTATGTAGTATAAAGTTTATATACGAGGACTTTTACGGTTTTCAGAGGGTTTTTTGTCAGTAGCTGTAAACACAATTTCCAGTAGTTGAAAACTTTTGGCGTGAGATTGCGATTGATCAAATTTCAATATAAATCTGGTGTTTACAGCTACTGAATCGACTAGTAATAGACAGTGCACTATTGATCTGATGGTGCTGCACACAATGGTGCTACACACAAAAAATTATTATCATGTCTTTCCATATGAACAGAAAAATAGCTATTAATTAGAAGTTTCACTCGCGCGCTACTATTCTTATTTAACTTCCTTCTATTTATACATCTTCTATGCTATAGTCCAACAGTTCAATAGGATGTTTTCACATTTTTGCTTCGTAGAAGCAACGCTTACAAGCTTATTCTATTGTTCAAACTTCTTTTCTTTTTTTTCTTTTTTACTGGGGATGACCTAAACAAGTTCTTTGTTGAACTTTTGTTATTACCCTCTCATTTTATTAAGATCATGGACTAAAATAAAATTGATTAATTGATAGAGAAACTGTTGAACATTTTTTTATGAACTGTGCACAATATGATATAGAATGAAACAAGCTAGTTCGAGAGTTTGAAGATATAGTTGACGCTCAAACCCTAACTGTAGACTACTTTCTTCTAAGACATCAATCAGTCTTATCGTCGGAGCAGGAAAAGATTCAGACATTGTTTGTGTAAGTTTTAGATTACATTATAGGAACTGAACACTTCTAATACTAATATGCATTTGGTAGTTCTTCTCATTAAATTAAACTAATACTACTGATCACTCGGACGCACTCTTCGTTCACACCTTTACTTTGTATAAAATTTACATTGACTGATTGACTGAACTAGTTCTCAGTGCTTAAAGTAGCGCTTTCCTTATTTGGTAATAAGAAACAAGTTAGTACTACATGCTCCTTGGTTCCTTTTTTCAAGAATCTGTGAATAAACACGATCCAAAACTCCAAAAAGGGTATGTCCTTATTCCAGGCCATGGCAACTATGCACACTATGACTTTGGATAGAGTATTGTGAAAGAATTGAACATCGACTTAAAATCATTAGACTTCCCCAAGAATCAGAGTGGAAGAGTTCTGACTTTTTGCTTTGTTTGGGTGCTAACCTTGATTTTAAGTTTTATCTATGAGTCTTCACCTGATTAGGGCATGTCTCTAAAAATGTGCATATTTCAAGCTTAGGTTACGGTCATTTGCATCGTATTTTTATGAAGGTATCACAGCTGATGTAACAAAAGTAGAAAAATTCTTATGTCTAATATGGCTTAACTTCTCTTATGCAATCAGTAAATTGGGCAACAAAATTGTTTCCAATCCGAAATATAAGTATCTATCTTTCTTTGATAGACTCACTTTTATATCATGGTAGACACATCGCATCTTTCTCTCCAACGAGAAAATAGACCGTAAAACATTGTTAGGTCTCTTGAAGATGTAACCATGTTGCATTGAGTCATGCAGGAAAAAAAAGATGTTAAACATGAAGAAGTAAAAAGAGAAATTTGAATGCATAATTAATATATATTTATCAAAAACTGAAAAGTTATTATACTATGTAAACTAAAATATAAACGTAACGAAAGACAAAAACAAGCTGTTGTAAATCATACTAGAAATTTGTAAAAAATCTGTCTAAAGCTGTCAGACGGTTTTTTTGAACTAATTTTATAGTAGGAAAGTAACTACCTGTACAATAACTCGAAATTATTCATTAATGTTTCTTTTATGAAGAACGCCTTCTTCTCTTTCAACTCTAACCATTGTTTTTTGACAAAATACTCCCCCTCTTCAATCACTGAATATTGCTGAGTACTAAATACACATAAAAATAAAAACTCGACACAAAAAAAACATAAACGAAAAAATCTGTCACTAAGAACGGAAAAATATCAAGAAAAAAATTCAATACAGAAACAAAAAATACGTTCCGACTAATTGAATAAATCGGAATAAAAATAAGTACTACATGTGTCATTAATTCACCTCTTGATCCTTCCAGTGCGTACTTTCAGCGCTTAACATGTTCTCGAATTCGTAGAATTTCAACATTTATTATATATTTTTCACAAGTAGTCACTGTTTTCTACCTATCTTCATCCTTCATGTCCATGTATTGAAGAAAAATTATACATTTGACAGAGTTGTTAGTGTGTGCATATTGTGGTATTGAAGTCCATGAAATGTAGGGATTTCTGAAATTTATGTCACTATCGGTAGTTGACATATATTATGTGTCTGTGCAGGCGTAAAGAAGAGAAAAGCGAAGAGGAAAAATTCTTTTACTGAGGAGATGTGTGTGTTATACAATAGAGCTGCAAATAGCGATTTTCTTTTCTTTTCTATTTTGTTTTCTTATGTACGTTATATGTAGTGCGTACGAACGTTATAGGCTTCATGGAGATACGACGTATATGTCCTTCTGTTCATTTTTTTGTTTGTATGTATACATCACGTGTATTCACTTAGTAGTTATCAGCTATCTGGAAAGGAAAAAACAGTGTTCTGCACTTAAGCGAACAACTACAGATCCTAGTGAAAGGTTTTTTTTGATTTCTTGGCCAAGATCTTGCCCCACGAAATGTCCCAAGATCTTGTGTTTCTTGGGCAAGAAAGTGTCACTTCTTTTTCTTGCATTTCTTAGGGACAAGATCTTGCTGCAAGAAATCCAAGAAATTTAATTTCTTGTTCTAAAAAATATACAATCAGATTTCTTGACCCACGAAATCTTGCGTCAAGAAACACAAGAAATAATCTTATTGAAGGCAACAAAGGTACGTCTTGCTTCCTTGCCTCAAAATCTTGGATCAAGAAATGCAAGAAGTGTTTTCTTACATTTCTTGGCATAAGATCTTAAGCCAAGAAAGCAAGAAACATTTCTAAGAAGACTAAGAAGTGTTCCTTTCTTGCTTATCCACACTGTTTGCACTGGGTAAGTGCTGATCTAGTTAAATTTTAACACTCTCATGTTCGTACCGTACTGGTTTAAGCTGTAGCACGATTGTGACATAAAATATGCTTTCTATGATTTGACTGTCAAATTATATACCGTACTTGTATGTTTTGAACAGTTTCAGGGAATTACATTTTGAAGGAGTTGGAAGAAGAAAGCATAGTCAACTAGTAATATAGATTTTTTCGTTAAGTTAAATGATTTTTCTACATAGCTACAAGAGAAAAAACACAGCAGAGAGAAAGGGAATCACAAAAATCATCAAAAGGGAGGTAATTATTAGATAGTACTAAAATTTCTTGATCGTTGAAATAGAGATAGACTTCTCTACCACACAAGTCGAGTATGAAATAACAAAAACGACATGGATGACAACGGTGGAAATACATAGCCCACACAGTGCACTTATCTATTTAATCAACAAGCGGAAAAATCAATAATCTATCAACGTAATCACATTATCTTCGCAGGATCCTCTGATGCGAACTTAATTAAAGCATGTTTCGGGTTGCTGGCGATCGCCCGAGTAAAACAGCGCCTGGAGAAGATACTCCAGTATCGCGTTATTAAGACGAAACATCTAATTCCCCTGTATTCTTGGTAAAAGCGATGTTGGACTTATCTGCGCCCGCGGCCTTGGCAGCCGAGAGCAAGATCTGATGATAATATATACAGACATATATGTATGTTTTGTAGTATATGCAATAGTTCTGGTATCTGTGCAAGGCGTGTATAATGTATAGTGCATAGTTCTGAAATCCTGCAAGCTTGAAATCCTCCTAGCATTAGATATATATATACACATATATATATATATATATGTATGCTTTGTAGTATACGTAATAGTTCTGGTATCTGTGCATGGCGTACGTAATGTATAGTTCATAGTCCTGAAATCTTGAAATCCTAATAGCATTAGATATATATAGAAATAGATATACATGTATATATATATATGTGTATATCCTGGAATATGTATATATACATATATATTTATATGGATGTGTATATGTATATGTATATGTATACATGTATACATATACGTGTGTATGAGGGATAGATGGGGACTTGTAGGATTTCTCGGATCTGAATATCATTCCCTACCTAGAGTAGACAATCCTCACATTTGAAAATAGATTCGTGGTTCCAGAACATATATTACAGCACGTTTGAATGATAAACTTTTCTTCAATCGAAAATATAGAAAATCAAGCGTCTTACTCATCTGAGATCATTGTGAGTGAATGATTAGACTGTATTTTGATACTATGTACTCTAACTGTATGCGCATATATGCGGGAGGAACGGTCTGTTAAAAAAGCAGAAAAAGGTGATTAAGGAAAAAAATTTCTCTTGAACAAAGCTACTGTATATTTCAGAATAAAATGCAACTGGGTATTTTTCGAACAACTTTTATAAATCACCAAATATTTATCGATTTTATAATATGCTTTGCGGACAACGACTTATTAATCATTAAAACAGCTGCATTAATAATCAAGTTTTATCGATTTTATTATGACATTTAAAACAAAGAAAGTTATTAACGCATTAGGTAATTTATCGTTATCATTATCTTAAAAAGCAGTCGGCAAGAAAAAACCTCCTTTTTTTGCACCTTATTTTACAACCTCCAAAACCCGAAAAATCCTTTCGGATTTTCTAAAACTCCTCAGTTTGACAAAAAAACCAAGACCTAATTCAAAAATCGGTGCCGATCAGCCGATGTAGTTTCTTTTCTTCTTTTAAACAAAAAAGGAATAAACTCTCTACAACAAACCGCTATTAAAAATCTTGGGACGCACTTCAGGTGTAACTCTTATATGGTGATAACGCTGCATTAAACGCTGGACACTTCAGGCTATCTTGTCATGTGCGTATCTCAAAATCAATTTTTTGACCCAAAATCACCATTTTCGAGGAAGGGGAGCCCTTAAAGCACGCATGACTCTATGCAATCGATGATACTGATCACGAATACGATATTCATTTGGGAACATATGGACTTTTAGCGCGAATCTCTCGAGAACCATCTTAAATCCAAGATAGAGAGATGTCGAACTGTCTACCTTATAGAGCATGCCGAGTTAACTGTATGGAAAAATTTCCAGACCTAAAGATTGAATTTTGAAGGAGTTCAAGAAATTTTATTTTAAAAACAGGTGAAAAGTCAACGCTTTGCAGTGAATACAGCTCAGATATAAAGCTTTTTTGAGTCATCCAAAACTTCATCTTTCGGTTTGGAAAATTTTCATACTTTGAACTTGACATGCTACAAAACAAACATATCGACATCTTTCCATCTTGAAAACTTAAGATGGGTCTCAAGAGATCGGTTTTCCAGAGATCCGCACTGGTAGTCCATATGGGTCTAAATGAATATCATATTCGGGATCAGCATTATCGATTACATAGAGACATCCATGTTTTGAGGGAAAAACGCCCCCGTCACTTAGGAAGGTTTCCTTGTTAGTTCAGCTCCACACCTTAAAGCACTTAGTGACTTCTTCGATTTATTGATGTGGCAGTATTTATAAATAGAGTTTCTTCTAACGCGAGACGAAAGGATAACGGACGGTTCCTGCAAGGAAACCGCTCTGTATATTTTTCAGAAGATAATGACTAGAACTGATCAAAACCGTTCGTTATTTAGTTTTTAATTTTTCTGCGCCTTAAAAGTTGATTATTGACTACCAAATGCTGAAATTTTTAATCATTTCTGAGCATCGGTGCAGAACGCCGATTCGACCGTATTTATTCCTTTTTCTCTGTAGATTCGATATTCTTAATAGAACTTTATACACGAAAACATGCGTAATTAAACGGGCTTTAAAATGGTATATAGCACAGCTTTCAAACTAATGTCTTTACAGATGTACTGGACAAATACTTGACAGGCATTTCGATTTTAGCCGAAGTGATAGATAAAAACTATTATAGTTTCGTGCACAGATAGAGATTTCATTAGAGAGACATCATTCGATGACCTTGGACAACTCTACAATATGTGCTAATAGGAAAACAAACGAAGCTTTGCAGCGGCGTTTGTGCATTAAATACTTCGTCGCTTAAACCGACGGTGGCTCCAAAGCTCATTTGCCACCATTATTTTTCATTTTTCTCGGAGACCGTAATAGTTAGAACAAATTTGAAGAAAGATTTGAACAGCAAAAAGAATTTCTGATCTGATGTGCTGTATACAGAGGTTCTATCAAAACTAATGAAACCACGGTCTCTGACAAACCAAGATATCAGAAAACTAAGTCCTCGAGTTCGACTTAAAAATGCCTTGTAAATAGCTCCATTGTGTAGAGAAAACATTTCTGAAGAAAATAAGACGTATCCGAGCTCTCGACGACATTTTCTCATGAAACAACATTCAATTTACGGAAGGCCCCATACTAGTAGAACCCAAGGGAAAACAAGAAAGACACGACCCTAGGGCCTTCCGTCAATTGAATGTTGTTTCATGAAAAAATGTCGTAGAGATCTCAGAGACGTCTTATTTCCTTCAGAAATGTTTTCTCTACACGATGGATCAGCTCGGTTTCTGATCAGTTCCAGTCGTTATCTTCTGGAAAATATACAGGGCGGTTTCCTTGCAGAAACCGTCCGTTGTCCTTTACGCGGTTTAGTCAGTATAATATAAGAATTTTTTGGCGTCATCATGAATCCTGAAAACGTTTGTTAATTGCCGTTTTTGCACTACACGGTTGGAAATAATATTTTTTCAGGGGGGTACAGCTGAAACTACAGATGATATAAAAATTTATTATATACCAAATTAATGTTCATCTAAAATGGAATTGATGTGTACGACTGATATTCTGTATGACGATTATTGGCTGTAGAACTATGGAAGTTTCTATCGAGTGCGTCATAA
>CAJNOQ010005562.1:0-15089 GCA_905250885.1 Didymodactylos carnosus | reverse complement strand
GCCGAAATAAATAGATTTTAAAAATAAAAGGGCAATGAAGCTGTTTTAAGGCATATAACTGTAGAAGTTAAAAGGAATAGATTGATTTTGACCTAGAAACGATAATATAACAGATATATTCATCAAACTTGTGATTGGTTCTTTTATATTATATCTTATCCGATATTTTATGAATCATAACCGTTCATGACTTTTTTGGACCGCAGAAACGTAAAAGAATTCTGTCATTTCAAAGATTCAATTCGTACGGTTTATTGAGGAGGTAGAGAAACTTAAAGCCTTTTACAAGGTTGATATTTGGACAATGTGTGATTATTGTTGTTGTTGTTGTTTTTAATTTAAACACGAAATAAAAACATTGATTGCTCTCCTATGCACATGTACTAACTAGAAGGCGATCGACGTTGTCGATCGTACAATTGTATTGTTTCTATTCTTTTTCTAGTCTTCTCAAAACTTATGTGTTCTTGTGTGTCATCGTCTTCTTCATCATCACACTCTCCGAGATTACGGTTATTTATCGTAGAAAAATTGAAAATTTGTTTCTTCAATCATTCTGAGTATCAAAAGCGTATATTCTTTCCTAAACAATAGACTAAATCTTAGCAGTTTTCCGATGCACAGGTTCAATGAAGCGTGTTAATTGCTAAGATCTTAGAATAAAAAGCCACAGAATTGAGAAATGAATTAAAAGATTGATCTCTAACTGAGCGTAAATAATTTACCCTGATTACATCATGTTCCCGACGAGGAAACCGGGTAAAACATGGTGAAATTAGCGCGCAACTGCCTCAGGAATAGAGATGCGTGTATCTATTGTCTCATCGGTTTTTTGTGTGGAATAATAGCGATACAGAAGTACTGTAAATAGAAGTCGTTAGTTAAAGTTTTTCGATCCGTAAGTTGTTCCGGCGACAAGTTTTTTCGTTGCCTTTTCAAAATGTATCTTGGTAATCTGTAAGACGTGCTTGTTTTCCAAAACACCATAACAACTCCCAGTCGACGCTATCATTGTGGACATTATTCTGTACAATAGCATGATTATTCTGGTTTTGCTTTTCTTTCATTTCTAAATTGCGTTAGATAAAAAGATGGATAAACAGTTGAATAGTTAGTTTTGTACTATGTCTACTGAACATTACTGAAAAAGCATTCAAAAACGTTTTTCTTGTTGGTGAAAAACCGAAACTTTCTGCTTCCGATGGGTACGGGCGTACCCACCGTAAATGTATGACTGTGTTCAACCATTCATTTTTATAAAATAAAGAAAAGTATAGATTGTTTTTTGTACATTATCTATGAAGAATTTTAAGAAATTGTATTTGTTGTTTCAGAACATTTGATTAAATATTTCGTATTACTTAGTTTATAATAGCATAGCATCTATAATATTTGGTGTTTTTTCTCTTTGAGCCGATTTTGTTAAATAAAGTACAATGCACGCTTTATTCTTTCTTTACGTTTGCTATAAAAAATTTTGTTTTTGTACGCTTTGCATTCAAAGTGAAAGTGTACACATATGCTCTATGCTCGAAACAAAAGGGTGTATGTACGTTCTGTTTTAGAATCTCATTAGAAGTATTGGATAACAGTACGATAATTTTTCAAAGGATCGAGATGAAGTGAATTTCTGAACAAGTTACGTTTGAGCCTTGATAGAGATTTGTCTTTTCTATTTCTTTTACTTGCCTATCTTTCTGCTATTGTTTAAAAATAAATACTTTGTTTATAGAGTGATTATTATCGTTTCCTTTTATAATCAAAACAAATCCATGTTGGAAAATAAAAATTCTTTTTGTATTTTGCGATGTTTTCATACAGGAAACTGAAGTTAACAGATAAGGGAGTTAGAACTAAATGATAGTTAATGTAGAGTATTTAGCTAGGTATTTCGCATATATCTCAATAGTTTAACAGTTGGATTTTAGTTACAGACATTCTATCTACTTCCTCCTCTATAAATCCCTTTTGATTAAATGATACTTAATAGCAGATACGATATATATATATTCACAAAATAGAGAACAACTTCAAACAATCATATTACATAAAAAAATAGAAAAATTAATTTTTTTATGCACATAATTACCTCAATGGCTAATAAAACTCTTAAGCAGAAATAGCGACTTTCTACACTAATAACACTACACAAACACATATGTACACCAGGGAAAAGAAGAAAGTGGTATTGTGTGCTACTGCATAATCTGTCCAAAATTACTATTGATCTATTTAACTTTGATGCTATTTATCGAATATCGATTATTGGTGTATCTTCATCCCCTTTTTTGTTATTTTATTATTATTTTTTCTTGTTCAACAAACATTGAGAATAGTTCGGCAACGATTAAGCCTGTTAGTAAATTGCCAATGTCGAGCTGTATTTGTCGTAATAACAAGATACCGTCATTATTGAGAAATTTTGTGTCGAAATATGTCATGTACTCGGAGATATCACGTGGGGCAACTTTGCAAACGTTGAGATGTGTTCTTAAATAATCTCCTCTTGTTAAATGTTTTGAATTGAACAAAGTGTGCAGTATTCCGATACACGCCAAACCACCGTGAATGAAAAACCAATAAAAAACGATAAAAAAAATGATTCTGTTGTAACGATTTATGTGAACGTTACAAATAGCGAATGTTGTTTAATATTCATGCCCTTTTAAAAGTAAACAAATGTTTATTAAATTAACCATAGCCTTATGACAACTTCTTTTAGTCTTTGTCGCTTTCACAGAAGAAGAAAAAAATAGTTTCAAGTCTTCCAGTAGGTCATTTTTCTTTTGATAAAGTATTAATTGAGCTGATATGGAGAGTTATGTTTCTAAAGATTGTAAATGGGAATACAAAGTGTTTTGGAGTTGATTCATAATATTTTTATGTCATAAATATGCAGGAAAAGGTAATAGTTTGCAATACTCGGTATTATAGTTCCACTGAGATGGGGACACTATTGCAATTTGCCTCTATTTAAACTGAGAAATACCTGTTCTAGGTGTAAATATGGTACAATTTGCTGTTAATGGAAATTGTTTTTGAAGGGATTGTGGCCCGAACTGAATATCCATTATATAATACATAAGCAGTATTTGTAAAACAATTAATACTAATGAAATCGTTTTCATCAACAGAAACATGAGAAAGTGAAATGTATCAGATGTTTGTGGTTGAAGAATATAACGATGAAATGTTGATGGTTGATAGTTGTACAGTACAGATGGACGATGATATAAAATACTTTTTATAAGATGTTCAGGAGTGTCTTTGATATGATTTGTTTTTATTGGTTCAGTTGACTGAATTGCGAGAGCTATCTTTTGTTTAATAAAAGTAAGATTAATTCCCGTTGCTTGTAAAATTGCTCTCCATAGAATATGTGGCAAAATCAGCAGCAATATAGCACAAAACAAGAACGATGGCGTCCATTGAAAATAAAAACTAAAAGTGGGTAAAAAGCTTTGTAACTGTAAGCGTAATGTCGTTTTCTTACCATTTTTTAATTTCACTTTAGACTGAGTGTTATTAAATATTCGTACCTGTTTTGTTGAAACCAACATTCATTGTTCAAGTATCAAATATACATTTGCGGTGGTAGATAACCACTAAAACATTCGATCGGTTGCCCAAAATATGCATTTGTTGTTAAAAAAACGAATGCTGATGACAAAATGACGATCGTAAATCTTCGACCGAGTCTGTCAAATCCATCATCATAACTAAAAGCACCACTTATTATCGACTGAATAATTGATATCATATTATTCATTGATAAGGAGCAGTTAATTATCACTGAGCAGTCACAGATGATTAATTGTGGCGATAAAATGATGGTGTTTGGGTTCAAATATATTGATCCTTCGTTGAGGGTGGAATTAACCACAGTGACAAGTCAAGTATATTTCTTACTGTATCTGAGATGGGTAAACAGGAACCGCAAGAAGCGTATTTAATTTTTTCTTTTATTGCTTGAAAACTAACTATATTATTCGACTTTTTAGAATTATTTGTATTAAGTATAATCTACGAAATAAAAATATGTATATAAGTTTCAGAATAATAGACAAAAACATATAGATGTTTTAATTCTGAAGTCAATATGTCGATTACCTTAAGAAACACTTTATCTTAAGAAACCTTCGCGTATCAAAAGTAAAAAAACAAACATATAAGGTAACGTCGTCGTTATCTTCACCACAAAGAAGAAAACCAGTTTTCATCATGCTCCTGAAGAGAAAACTGGGTAAAGCATGATGAAAGTAAAAACAGTCATACTTCTACCATCGAAATTAGGCCGCGAGGACATTTTGAAGGAGCAGAGAAGAGGACCTTCTGAAATGGTGATACTATTGCGTAATGTTTTGAAATATAAAGTATATGATTAACTCTTTTAGAAAAAACCCTTTTGATTCTTTCCCAAACTGAAAAAACCTTTGTGAAAAATCAGCAGTCTACAAAACTGAAAATACTTCATACTTCTTCCAGCTCTTTATCATCTATAGTGTAGTTGTTTATCGCAGCTTCTTGTAAACGTTCGAATACCCAATAATCTCGAATTTCTTTGTTATTTTTCGTGAAAACCGACAACTGTTTTCGCAAGTCCAAATTAAGATCTTGCATTCCAATCATACTTATCAGAGTTGCATGCATCAAACAATTTCCGTCAGCTAAAAGTTACAAAAACAAACGATGCATGAAAAATCCTTATGAAACTGACACTCTTCATGTTATTCTTATAGCAAGTATCGATAGGAAATAACTGAACCGTATTTGGCATCCAGTTAATGACTGTTGTGTCTATTTCATGGTAAAACTCCATATCAAACACAGACTTTTTAACGGAGGTTTGGTTTGTTTCCATAAAAAAATCTGGTAAAGTTGTTGTTCTTAACGCGCAATCGTGGAAATTATTGTGAAATTCATCTTCCAGCTGTTTCAACATTTTATGATGTTCAGCAGCACCTTCAGTGGTACTCTCTCTTTGAAATGCCAGTAAATCTAGCCGTTCTACTACTCAGAAATGCTTCGTTGCTCTAGTTTCTAAAAGCGTAGATGTTTATAAACCCTTCATGTAAGTAGTTCAGGTGAACGCAACACGATGCTTCAGAAGTATTAAAAATATACTCATCGAAAACGGCACACTGTCGGCAGTTCATCACACTTACAAGCCGGCTCAATTTGAACTTTGAAACAAGCCGACACACAAAATCATATTTACCACTATTATTATTCATTGTTGCTGAATCACATCTTCGCGTACCTTGAGCATCTTCTGTTGCTCGTTGTTTCATCTGCTTCACATGAACTTCGTTCAGAGGTAATTGCTCGTTGATTTCAGGAAATATACACTTTTGTGCATCACCCATTTCAGTTACTCCTACAAAATTAGTTTTTGATATAGTCATATCCCTAGAAACTAAAGTTCAGCTCTACTTAGTCTGTTTTTATCTGGCTGCAAACTAGCATCCCTATCCATTTTTTTCAATTCTAGATAATCAAAAACATTGAGCATCGGATTAGTTGGATTTTTATTTACACGATTATCTGCTTTCTGACCCTCCACACAACCTTGATGTCGATGATGGGGCACTAGTAGCTGCTGTCGTAAGCAGAAACACTGATGTTTCTCGACTGGAATAGTCTACTAGTTCAGATGCGGTTTTCCCTATATCGGAACGGTTAACCGTCGACCCAGTTACATCTGTTGCTGCGGTTATTGCTGGTATTTGTGTGCGAGGTAAAGGTACTGGAGCTTTAAAACCAGGTGTCGATGGAACGATACCTGGAGATGTTGGATCCGCCAGAATTAATGGCTTACGCCTACTTGTTTCAATAACTAATGTGGGCCCTATTTTATTGCCATCTGGATAAGAAATGTCTACGACAGAAATTTTTATAATGCATCATTAAATATAAGAAAAAATGTCTAGTTTATACAAACCAACCCTGAATAACTTTGAGGACTTTATGGACAACGTCACCATTTGTACTTGTAACGATCTTTCTTAATTTCGAATAATGGCTATTGGCTTCAGGATCGAGTGCAAGCAATAAACTTTCGCCAGCGATTTTCTCCGTGCGTATACGTTCGATGATCTGGTAT
Source organism: Didymodactylos carnosus (assembly GCA_905250885.1). Classification (NCBI taxonomy): domain Eukaryota; kingdom Metazoa; phylum Rotifera; class Eurotatoria; order Philodinida; family Philodinidae; genus Didymodactylos; species Didymodactylos carnosus. Next base: position 8,986 of record CAJNOQ010005562.1, on the reverse strand, counting down.
TTGTTGGCTACCCTGCTTTCTTTCACATGACCTATACATAATATAGCAGCTAATTATATAATTAAAGCAGAGACGTTCTGTTGAACTGACCACTGTAAGGTAGTTAGGTAAAGCGCTCAAAATCCGAAGTTACAGCACTATTTTATTTTTGGCTTAATCATACATCATTCGACAGAGAATTTGATGCTGATCAAGAATATCTGGTATTTAGTCTTCCCGGTGCACATTATCTATTAATAAAATATCATGTTTGGAATCACGATAAAAAAGTGAGTCGACTGCTGTGTATCTCTATCCCATACGAGTACTTTAATTATTTTTCGAATTTTTATCTTGAAAAATAAAAACGTTCGGGATTTTAACTAAAAAATAAAAATAAACTAAAAATTTCAAATTACACATCATTCTACTCAGTTTTTGATCCTGATTCCGAATATGATATTTTTTATCATATAGAAGTTGTGAAAATTGAGAATTACGAGCAGAATTCAGACGTGTTCGGCTCAGATTTAGAAAAAATGAATTTTTCTCAGCAATGAAAAGGGATGTCAGTAAAAGCGATTTATTTTTTTATTCTACGTTTCAACACGAATCAAAGGGCATTTGAAACTTTGCTTAATCTCTTAACCAAAAAACTGCGATAGGTTTGCAAGATGAGGGTCTCGAAACCGAAGATATGTCGAGCCCATTTCGCGCCCCAAAATAATTTTTGGCCTAGAACCTTGAAATACAGTTTTCTGTATGCAGTTTTCAACGCTGGATAATAAAAACATAGTTTAATGGCTTCGAAATGAGGTGGAACCAAGTTATTTAATTGATCAAGAATATATGGTATTTACAAAACCTGCTATTTCAATCTCTGACAGCATTTTTCTTGTTTGAGTACTATTCAGAATATTGAATGGTGCTCAGTTGTCGGACTGCGACACACCGAAAATGGAAAAATATTTGCTTTGATCCGAAAACAGATTCCAGAAGAATTTTGAAAACATCAGAAGGTTCATCGGAAAATTCTGCATCTCCTCACATATTTTTCAAAATTTTGCGGTCAAGTCTTCTAGGAAAATTTTTCTGTGCAATAAACTGATAAATCTAAAACAACCTAACTTCTGAACCTATTTTTCACAGACTTTAGTTTTTTGGCTATGAAAGCAGTAAGAGGTTCGGAATCGATGGTTTTATTATTATCTTACACAGAATTAAATTCTACATTATTTGATATATAAATAAAGTTTCTCAATTGAAACCATTAATTACGAAAATTAATTTACTTTGAGAAAATTGAAAAGCCGGTTGAGAACTAATTATAAACCCAGTTGACGTAGTGAAAACATTGTATGAAATTGTGAATGAGTGAGATCCATAGAGCACAAAATTCTCTATCCTTCTACCTAGCAAAATTAACTATTGAAACTTAGACAAAGGGCTAAAAAAATCTGAAAAAAGGAGACGAAAAAAGCACGTTGTAGTGCGACAACTGAGCATCATTCAATATTTTGAATGGTACTTAAACAAGAAAAATGCTGTCAGAGATTGAAATAGCAGGTTTTGTAGAGAATTCAATTCTCTATCGAGCGAGCATAAAACGAAGTTCTGGAACTGTATATGAGTAGCCCAAAAAAAAGAAAATGATCTTGTCCCATTAAATCTGAGCCATCCGTTAAAGGTAACAAACATATCGAAGTCCGTTACTGAGCAACATTTTTTCTTTTCAAATAGTCATTTTCTGTTTCTTTTTATTTGCTGTATTTTTTATTCGGTCTTTCATCAATCTTTCGAGCACTACGTTTAGTTTGTACATAGTATGTAATTCTAATAATCAAATTTATTTTATCCAGTTAATTAATCAATAAACAGCTATGGTCATGCTACTATAGTATTTCCATTAAACATTACTGCAGGAGCTCCAAAGCAACCATGAGCGTACGAGGATGAAAGTTCTGCCAGACTGTTTTCTAGCTGAGACGCGAGTAGAGGCACGTAACTTGTTTTTACATTTGTTTTCCATTCTGTCCGGACATCTGTCTTCAGTTGCACCAAGTTCTCAAACTCTTTGCATCGTGATATAAACTTTTGAAGAAATGTAACTTTTGCCTAAAAGGACCGGGAACTAGTAAAACTGATAAACGAGAGATCAGTAATGTTGTCTTTGCATTCAAAAGCCCAAAGAAGATAGGAAAAGTAAACACGATTGTAATTATAGAAAAAATTTGGCTTAGCCCTCTCGTGAAGCAACTGATCCGAACTGATAACAATTTTGCAGATAGCCGTCAGATCGAATTACTTGTTCTCAATTAGAAAGCATTGCAGTGCACTTAAGTATTGCAACAATTTAGGTTGTGTTCTCCATGAAATCATTCATTTTGCATTCTGCCTTAACCGGAGCAATGAAAATTAAAAAGAATCGTATTAAAAGCAGTCTTAACCGGTAAATTCTTGAAAGTGGACACCCGTGAAACCAACCCAGGTCGACGAAAACTGTCATTTAATTGTCCATTAACAGCCTGTTAACTGTATGCCAAAAAATAGCTCGTTAATTGTGTAAAAATGAGTTTAGGGTCACGAAGTCAGTCACCGTTTTATTTTGCCGTCATGACTAGTATAAATGACTCTAATTTTATATAATATATTATAATTTAAAGTTTTTCTCTTCAATTATACGAGTCGTAGAAACATGCCTTGAAGAAGTAGTCCGTTGATAATACCTCAGATTTTAGAAGATATTTTTTTTACATTTTTTAACAGTCTAAAGGTTGATATTTAAATGGCAAAAAAATGTGATCAGCAGGGGTTGCTGGTATCAGTTAAATGCCTGTTATTTGACCGTTTTTTGACATTTAAATAAATGCATTTAAACGTTCCCAGTTATAATGACAAAAAACGACCTAAAAACTGGGTTCAATGTCATAAAAATTCCATTTTAATGCTTATTAATAGCGTATTAAACGGCATTTAATTGGCAATTGATTACAATTGATTACAGTGAGTTTGTACAATTACTCTGAGGATAGGATGTTAAGGTGAGATTCTCAAAACTTTCTCGACACGTGATATAAACAAGCAAGAATGTTGTTTTTTCGAAAGTGCGTAGCGAAAAATTTAGCATAGTTGTTGGCATATAAAAAAATTCGAGTTTTTTCAACTTTTTATCACAGCAAAGACGATTGAAAATTTTTTAACACATATATTCTGGTAGATTCTGGCTCTATCTAACCATGTATAAAAATGGCAAAAATATGTTTTGCTGTATTTTTGAATTACTGGCACCTTACATGTATTCTAGAATTCTAGATTCTGGACCTATTGATGTGAATACATGAGTAGATGAATGCTGTCGATGGATCCTCGGATAATGATGCTGCAGTAGACTTATGGCACATACCATGCTTTACTGACTTTGCTTATAATAGGGAATCGATAATCCAATTGAACATGAAGAAGAATAGCTTTGTGCAAACCAGTGTCTCGAAGCTTAAAGACGGGTACTGCAGTCCAATATACGGTTACCGAGATCTGTGCGTTATAACATTAGAAGAAGCTGTACAAAGTGTCACTTCATACGTTCCTGGCGTCGAGGCTTATGCTAATCAAGCTAAAAAAGAATGTTACAAAGAAAGTACTGAACTGACGCTAGACGAATCGGCAGCAATTTACCTTTATACAATGCCAAAACCGTTCCATTCCAAACTCAACGACAAGCTCAGAGCTGAAAATCGACATGAACTGGAACCGTGGCTCGCCTTCTTGAAACTCTTCATCACCGCTCTTGGGAAATTACCGTCGCTTGCAACTACGGTGTGGCGAGGCGTTGTGAACAATATTAGCTGCAGTTTCTTTGAAGATGATGTGCAAACTTGGTGGAGTGTGAATTCCTGTTCGACGAATCCCAGGGTCGTTGAGTTTTATCTAGGCGGCATAGGAACTATATTTGGCATTGAGACGATATATGGCAAGGATATTTCTAAGTACTCAGCATGCCCAGACGAGCAAGAAGTCATTCTTATGCCTGGAACTCGAGTGCGTATCATAGGCCAACCGCTCGAAGTCAAGGATAAACCTTACCTTATTTCTTTGAAAGAATGGTAAGTCCGTGTGAAAAATGCTATGAAGCCTAATAAGTTGATGCGCTGGTGACGAAGTTCTCTAAACATCGTAGTCTATGATTTAGTGTAGGGCTACGCCAAGCCCCATTAGTTGAGATTGAAAAACGTGAGTTTGACGTCGGTTGGACCTGAGGGATTTTATTTGAAAAATTTTGATTGATATTATCTGCACTATTTGAACCAATGGAACATACTACATGACATTTTTTCTTTTTGCAATGTGTTGACAATTATGTATAAAGCTGTAGTCTACTCTAGTCTTACTTTTCAAATATTCCTTTGGACACATATCAGTCGATAAATCTTTTAGAAAACGAGGTCTATAGTGACTAGTGGAAATGCTTATGTCTTCCAGTCCGCCACTAGCTTGATAAATCAAATAAACCTTGCACAGAAAATCATTTTCTAGTTTTAGATTTTGCATCTACCAACAAATAATAGTTTTCTCTAGTCCATATCAATAAAATTGCCTAAGAAGCCCGATGCTAATGGCTGAAGATATCCTCATGATATTTTATTCTTCGAAGTAATAACTACAAGTAACGTTCATCGGGAGCCGATTCACTCTTCCCTAGATTGAAAGACAATGAAGTGTATGTAAGGGTATCAATAGTAAGTACATCCTGGCAGGAATCAAAAAATGTCCATCAGAGGAAAAGTCGAATTTTTTTGACTACGGGATTCCAAATCAAATCGAAATAAAAAATAATTTATAATCTGAAAGTAAAAAAACCTAAAGGTCCGAAGTACAAATACCCCAAAAGGTTGCTAAGATGAAGAAATGTGAGTTGTTCTTGAAGCGTTTATCACGCAAAATAACGAAAAAAAACTCCCCGTAGCATGAGGCAGATAGCGGTTTTTCAATACGTGTTTCAGACAGACACACAGACACAAATGAATTAATTACCACTTGCAGACCCTAGCCTTTCAGTCTAGGGAAAGCGTAGAACTAAACACAAAATCACTAGATAGCCACAAAAGATCGATATTTTTGTCAAAACAAGGTATGTTTGAGCTGCTATAAATCGAATTGAATATAATTACTTTCTGATTTCTAGTTTTGTAATTGAGTAAATGTTTCCACCACGTCAATTGTTAATAATGCTGCAAAAACATCCTATAGTTATTAAAGAAGACTGCAATAAAATCGTAACACACTCTCGATGTAATCACATCGGACGGTCACTGTAATGCATTCTAGAATTGAGAAATCTATTAAGAAGCAGTTATTAAATCTGCTTCACTAGTTGTATAGGCACAATAGTTTCTATAAGTTTACAATGCTTACGTAATACAGCACTGCTACAATTAATCATGCTAAAATGTCTGGGGATGAGAGAAAGCTGACTAAAAGTCAAGTTACTGGCGCGAAAAAATAGTTGCTTGCATGCCCAAGTATAAGTACACGCAGTAAAAACAATGACCGCAAAAAAATGATACACATTATATGCGTCGTTTCGATACATGTTGGACAAAGAATACTGTAATATGATATGTTTCAGTTAGTCGCATAATGCAGATAACATAGATCGCAATATTCCCAGCCTTTCATACCAAGCGTAAATCTTGTCATACTCAACCTTTTAGATCATAATCATTTCTAACTCAAGCTTTTCACTCCCAAGCCTAGAGCTTCGGATTTTGCTTGAAAAGCCTTTGATTTGATGTATTCCAAACACAGTGCTAGGAGGATATACTATTCTTTGCTAGGTAGAATCCTGATTTGCTAGAAGGTAGTGGCAAAGTCCTTTTGTTAAAGATGATGCCTTTGAAAATGGTGGAAGACACCGAAAAGATCACTGTTTCATTAGTGATGATGGTTGATTTCTAAAGATAGGCAGAAGGTAGTACTCATCGAGATCGTTTACCACTATTTGCAACCTTGTTAACTTTTCGCCTGCAGGTTTTTTGTCAAGATCGTGAGTCAAACTCGCAGGGAGGTTTAAAACAAACGCAATCATAAACTTGAATATCAGAGATAGTTTTCTCACAACTATGCGCTATTTTTGGCATATTTCGGTGTATTTCGCTTCTTGATAGCATACCAATTCGTTCATGAAAATGATAGAGCCTACCAATTCACTTGGAGATGTGAATGTGACTGAAACAACCGACACTCGAAAGTACGTAATCGAACTAGAGTGCATCTTGCTATTATCGAAACATACGCAATTCCTCTCAATCGAGAACACCAATTTTTCTACACACAACTCTAAGCAGTCTGAGAGCTGCCGGTTGCGGCGTTTCCCTTTTGGAAATAACTGTTACATTAGAGCACTCAGTCTTGTTACCATTTAGCTATTCAGTAGTATTGAATCCCTATATTTTAGTGGTCCGATCCCCGAAGGAAGGAAAACACGTTATGCTATCTTATAATTCGAACAGTCAAGATATTGTATCCAAAATTCATCGTCTTCTACAAGCCGAAAGTATTCCGCTTTGGCTCCACAGACAAGGAGACATGACAGATAATGTGTATGATAGGCATGTACTTCAAAGTGAGTGCTTTTTCTCTAAACGCTCCAATTGCACTGTTCTTTTGTTTAGGTTGGCTGAAGGGATAGAAAATGCTGCAGTCGTCTGTTGTTTCATGACCCCTGATTATCAGATATCTGAGATTTGTAAAATCGAATTGCAGTATGCACAGAAACGACACCAACGAATCATCCCATGTATGCTCACTGATATAAAACTTTGGAAGCCTTCTGATTGGTTAGAATGGATAACCAGAGAACTCGTGTATATAGACTTTCACGACGTTTCTCAGTCAAACATTCATTCGAAAGTGAGAGAACTTATTGATCGAATAAAAGAACATCCTCCGGCGTCACAATACCTACGATCTCCAGCGGTCGACGAACGAAGTTATTTACTTGAACTGATTAAATATGAATATAAACGAAATAGCCGCATTGAATATATTATGAATTCGGCCAAATCTTTTTCAATTGAGCAAAGCTACATCAATTTAGCTATCGTAGGAACCACAGAACTAAACGTAAAAGAAAAGAAGCTTCGTGGCACTCATCACATTGATGTAATTATGGGTACCTTTGAAGAGATTTACGGCACGAAGACTCCTGTAGATGTCAAGGACATTTTTGAAAAATGCAAAGATCCGACAAAGAAGGTGTTCGTGCTTGGACGAGCTGGAATCGGAAAATCAACATTTTGTCGATACGTTACTTACCGATGGGCAAAGAGCGAAATTTGGTCCGAATATGAGCTTGTTGTTTTGATCCCGTTGCGCATTTTGACAAAAGATCGCTATCCTCCATTGCCACTTGGCACCGAATATTCTCCAATCGACCTCGTGAAAAGAGAATATTTTTCTTATCATGCTCTAACAGAGAAAGAAGAAAGATTTTTCAGAGAGAAGCTTGATAAAACCCGAGTCCTATGGCTTTTGGATGGCTATGATGAAATCGTGCAACATATACCAGCACATCTGGAATATTTACTGGAGCAGTTACTTAAAACTACACACCATATCTTGACATCTCGTCCATTCTGCAATACCTTATTCTACCCTGTGCACATGGAAATTACAGGCTTTACAGATGAAAATATTCCCAAGTACGTGAAACAATTCTTCAGTCAGATTGGAAGTACATTACACGGTTCACAGACTGAATATCACAACCTACTAAGCTTCTTACAACTGAACCCTAGCATTTGGGGTATTGCACACATTCCGGTAAATCTAGAGCTGATTTGTAGTCTCTGGAGTAACCAGGATTGGTCAGAAACAAAAACGTGGACAATAACGGCACTTTACGATAAAATGATCGAATGGCTATGCCGACGATATTTGATAAAACAAAAAGAAATTCCAATAGAAAAAGTTAAATTGATGCGTAAAAGACAAGTTTATGAAAACTGCAAAAACGAACTGGCATTCCTAGAAAGGGTGGCATTCAAAGGCATGGAAAGCAATGCTATAATACTACGCCCAGCACTACTCGACGAAGCAGAAAATGAGACCAATGTCTTATTAGAGGATTACCCACACTTACTAAACATTGGCATTCTGAAATCGATTGGTCATGGTCCAATTGGCCATCAAATTGAAATAGACAAATGCCATTACTTTATTCATCTCAGTTTTCAAGAACATTTTGCAGCACGACACTTGGTCAATACTCTCACAAATGATAAACATGAGAGTGCAATTGACTTTATCAAGAAGCAAAAGTACAATCAACGATTTACTTTAGTGTTTAAATTTGCATCCGGACTTCTTACGAAGTGTAAATGTCCACCACCCATCAATACATTCTGGGATACTATATTATGTGAGCCCCGCGATCTAGTGGGCTGGCGACACATACAACTCGTGATTTCTTGCGTGGACGAGGCAGAGTGTAGCCTAAGTCTCCCTAACCGACAGAAACTCATTGATTCTATCGCAAAATCGATAAAATTTGTTGCGTCTATGCCACAACATATTCTACACAAAAACCTTAAAAAGATCATGCAATCATGTACCTCATTACCAAACGAACCAACCATTCAAACCGCATTCATTAACCTACTAGAAACTCCAGACTACACAACAAGATATCACGCGACTTCATTGATTTCCAACCTCCAAATTTCAAACCCACACCATCTGTTGATTCACTCACTGACAATCCAACTTCAGGATGACGATGCCCATATCAGAAATGGTGCATGTAAAGCTCTCGGGAAGATGTGTGAAAAAGCAGCGACTAGTGAAGTGATCAACCGACTCGTGGTTGCACTTGGAGATGAGGACTCGAATGTCAGAAGTAGTGCATGTGAAGCTCTCGGGAAGATGGGTGATAAAACAGCGACTAGTGAGGTTCTCAAACGACTCGTGATTGCGCTTGGGGATGAGAACTTGAGTGTCAGAAGGAGTG
>CAJNOQ010005561.1:0-15089 GCA_905250885.1 Didymodactylos carnosus | reverse complement strand
TAAGGTTAGGAGCCATACGAGAAGCGACATAAATACGGTGTGACTCTAACGTGGTATCTTTGAACGTATTTACCCATACCGTGTGAAGGTCGTGGGCTAAATTCTTTATAGCCGGTGTGTAGGTAAAATGAAAAATGGATGCTCAGTTCATTTTAGGTATCTGATCTTTCTTCTTAAAGCTAAGGGCTTTTTTCTGAAAGTCATGATAGCTGTTTTTTTGTGACAAGTCAAATTCAACGTCATTGAACACTCTCTGAAATTGTTTGTCTATAAATTTTGGGTGAGTCTATTGACACTGCCAGGAGTGACAACAAGGAGCTATTGCCACGCCCGGGCGAGTCAACAAGAAGCCATTGCCACGCCCGGGCGTGTCAACTATGGGGATGTTCGGTTCTCGGTTTTGGAACCTATACCGCGGTTCCGGTTCTTGACTTAGAATCGAAACGAAAAGAATCGCGGTTCCGGTTCCATTCTTAGAACCGGTAGCACGGTTTCGGTTCCCGATGAAGAACCGAAAGCAAGAGAACCGCGATTCCGGTTCTTAACGAGAACCGAGAACCGAACATCCTTAATAGACAGTTAGAAATTTCTGTCCGTAGAAGTTTAGAAATTTCGACATTTAGAAATTTGGAACTATAGACATTTAGAAATTTCGACATTTAGAAATTTTCGTCCGTAGAAGTTTAGAAATTTGTGTATTTAGAAATTTAGAACTATAGATATTTAGAGATTTGGAAAGTTAGTCATTTAGACTAACTTAGATATTCTAACGATAACTTAGATATTTCTATCCGTAGAAGGCTATACTCGGTTATCCAGCACAAGATTGAATGGTAAAAACAATGATATCCGTTGTTATTAAACAGAAAATCATTTTTGACGTTGATTAAAGTTTATTGTAAGCGAAAATGATTGACTAAAGATGACAGCCCTCGTCAGATATTCCAATTCTTTGTTTCTCTCTAATTATTTTTTCACCTAAGTAGCTTTTCGTAGTTCTAAGATTTCTCCACGATTTTGAGAGCTAGCGATCTTCGTTTACTCTGAGGAGGTAGCTGGCCTTTTAGCATAAGAGAAACAGGATTTTTATTGTCGTTTTTGCTCCTGAGAAAGATAAAAAAATTTTGCCAAAGTTAGTGGTTGTTTTTCCCTTTTTTGGAAACTTTATTTTCGTCGAGGATAAAAGTCAAAAATGGAGCTCTGTTACATCGTTGGAAAAAAATGACTGACCGTATTTCGAGACAAATACGTGATTGTCCGCTCGTAAAATAGTGGGAAAATGCTGCAATTATGAACATCTACTTTTTGACCACTGTTTTTCAGATAACAATGGAAATATTAAACTTTGAAACTTAAACTTTTCCGTAGTCTAATTTAGATAAGACTAACATCCTAAGAAAAGTTGTTTCGGATTCCATGTTTTGTGTGGAAAGTAGATTTCTGATGGAGAGGGGCCTTAATCCACATACAGAAGATTACACGTAAGGAAGCAGCTAAAGAACATTTTTCGTGAGTTAGGATTAGAGTACATTTGACTGACGCCCCATTTCAAAAGGCAAATCAAAATGAATTTTTGATTTAGAAAGACGTTTTCTGAGAAACTGATTTTAAACAGTTTTTGTCAAGTTTGTGGATATTAACGTGATGCTGTAGAAATCCTTTGGTAGATTTTCAGTACGTTTAAAATGTGGTAAAATCAGAAAAGTCTCTACCAGACACTTGTAAAAACTGGACAACTTCGAGGGAGGCCATCCATCAAAACGCTGCCCTGAGGAGCACTTTCAAAAAGTGTTCTTACTCGGAATTTTTTCTAAAAGCATTACTGAAAGTAGGAACCGTTCTTCTGAGCTGCACTTTGAAAAGTATTGTTTCTCATCACACTATTGTAAGTACCTCTAGTTGAAGCGCTCTCTAACTGAAATACCGCGTTTTCATTTTTATAGAATTAAGGACAATAGTCAACAGATAGTTTTTTTGGCGTAAACATTATTGCGTTGGGTCGTCTCATTATTTTCTGTATTATATTCCAAAAAACTATCTGTCTATTGCTCTTAATAGTACGAGCACAGCTAGCAGTTATAGGACGAACAACAGATAAAAGAAGTAGTAAGATGCAGTGGAGCTTATTTCACCTTTGAAGCAGCAAAGACTCGAAGAATATGTAGGCCCTTTCACTCAGGAATTTTCTTTTTGCGTGTAACTGCAGAAAAAACTATAGAAAATTAAAAAAACTTGCTCATCCGATTAAGTTTGTTTGAAACAAGCTAGAGAGTTAGATAAATTATTAAACATGAAACAAAAATTTATAGTTAGCGACAAACATAAAGCAGAGTGAGCTAACTAGACCTTTGTTTTGAAGCTTCAAAATTTCAGATTAAACAAAATCATTAAATGTTTAAGCACTCATAGTACTAACTAAACCATAAAGGTTTTGTATGTAGTTCCATAGGGTGTCGAATATAAATATATATTTGCTTGAAAGCAACCTTTTCTGACTTTCTGGCATTTCGGGGATTTGAGCGGGGGGAGGGGGTGCGGAGTGATGAGAGTGAGCTACTCAGCAACATTGAAGTTTGATCCAGGTCTCACAAATAGCCCCAAGATTAGGAAGTGTGAAAAGCTTGGTTTCAAGCAAATATACATTTGTATTCGACATGCCGTCATACATAGTCGATGTTAATGTGAATCGATAGAGGACATCAGGATGCACCTGTGAAACAGTATATCATAGTAAGAAAGTAGAATACAGAGTACCTGACTTTTAAATATCTTGCATAACAGTTCTATAAATTCTTATACGATTCTTATATGAATCTAATAAGAAGCTTATCAGGATCATATCAGATATCGATAAGCATCTAAGAAGAGAAAGTCACGACTTTTCGCAAGGTCTTATGGATTCCTTATCAATGTCTTATGTAAATCTTGTACGAATCTTATACTTACCTTATGGAATTCTTGGGACTATCTTGCGGAATCTTGTATAAGATCCACGTAAGATTCTTATAAGATTTCTGTTAGATGCTTGCCTGTACATCCACGTTGTATCGAAAATATCATCCTGGGTAATTTTCTTCGTTTCTTTTGGGAAACCTGCTGGTCCACCGCCTGAAGACCGGGCTACCCTCGCGAAGAGACACAGCCCCAACGACCTTAGAAACGAAAGAAGAAATGAACTCACAAACCGAAGAACTTAAAACCTTTTCCCCCAGTCAAAACAACGTTTATTCAATATGAATAATGTTAAGTGGTAAAGCGAGATTACTCCTAAGAAAAACCCATCTTGAAATGGTACACAGTGTAAACGACGAACGTAACAGAGACAGTAAAAATGAGCGTTGATCAATGCAAAAAAAATCTAAATGTCTAAATAAATGTCTAAATTTCTAAATCTCCAAATTTCAAACTGTCTAAATTTCTAAATGTCCAAATCTATAAATTCCTAAACATCTACGCCTAGAAATTTCCAAATGCCCAAATTTCTAAAATTCGAAATTTCTAAATTTCTAAACCGCACCAGATAGAAATCCCTAAATGTTTAAATTTCCAAATGTCTAAATTCTAAACGTCTAAATTTATAAACTTCTACGGATACAAATTCCTAAATCTCTATTGTTCTAAATTTCAAAAAGGCTAAATTTCAAAATGTCTGAACTTCTAATTGTCTAAACTTCTAAGGGCCTAAACTTCCGAACCTGCAAATTTATAAACTTCCACCAATAGAAATTTCTAAATGTCTAAATTCCTGAATGTCTAAATTTCCAGATGTCCAACTTTCTAAACTTCTACGGACGGAAATTCCAAAAGGTATATAGTTCAAAATTCCTAAATGTCTAAACTTGTAGACGTCCAACTTTCAAAACTTTTACGGACAGAAATTCCAAAATGTCCATAGTTCTAAATTTCTAAATGTCTACATATCTAAATGTCCAACTTTATAAACTTCTACGGATGGAAATTTCTAAATAATCTATAGTTCTATATTTCAAAATATACAAATTTCTAAACCTCAACGCCTTCAAACTCTTAAATGTCTATAGTACTAAATTTCTAAATATCTCAAAATGTCAAAATCTTTAAAAGTCTAAATTGCTAAATGTCTGAATTCCCAAATGTCTGAATTTCCAAATCTCTACATTTCTAAATGTCTAAATTTCCATTTGTCTCATAACTAAATGTCTAAATTACTAAATGTCCAAATTTCGAAATGTCTACATTCGTAAATGTCTAAATTGCTAAATCTCTATTTTTCTAAATGTCTAAATTTCCAAATCTCTACATTTCTAAATGTCCACATTTGTAAATGTCCAAACTTCCAAATATCTAAATTTCCATCTGTCTCATACCTAAATGTCCAAATTTCAAAATGCCTACAGTTCGAAATGTCTACATTCGTAAATGTCTAAATTGCTAAATGTCTAAATTGCTAAAAGTCTTAATTTCTAAACGTCTAAATTAACAAACGTCCAAATTTCGAAATGTCTACATATCTAAATCCCTAAGTTTCGAAATTTCTAACTTACTAAAAGTCTTAATTTCTTAACGTCTAAATTAAGAAATGTCCCAATTTCCAATTGTCTACAGTTCTAAATGTCTAAATTTCAAAATAACTAAAATGCTAAATGTCTAAATTCCTAAATGTCTACATTGGTAAATGTCTAAATTTCTAAATGTCTAAATTTCCAACTGTCTCACATCTAAATGTCCAAATTTCTAAATGTGTACAGTTCGAAATTCCTAAATGCCTAAATTTCCAAATCTCTACATTTCTAAATGTCCACATTTCTAAATGTCTACATTCCTAAATGTCCAACTTTCTAAATGTCTAAATTGCTAAACGTCAAAATTGTTAAATGTCTAAATTTCCATCTGTCTCATATCTTCTAAATGTCTACACTGCTAAATGTCTAAATTAATAAATGTCTAAATTGCTAAATGTCTACATTTCTCAACGGGTACACTTCTAAATGTCTACATTTCTAAATGCCTACATTCATAAATGTCTAAATTATTAAATTTCTAAATTACTAAATGTCTAAATTTCCATCTGTCTCACATCTAAATGTCCAAATTTCGATATGTTTGCAGTTCCAAATGTCTACATGTCTAAATCTCTAAGTTTCGAAATTTCTACTCTATGTTCTTACTCAATGTCTTCAGAACTAGATATCTAAATTTCCAAATCTCTACATTCCTAAATGTGTAAATTGCTAAATGTCTGAATTCCAACACGTCTGAATTCCTAACCGTCTAAATTTCCAAGTCTCTGCATTTCTTAATGTCCAAATTTCTTAATGTCTACGTTTCCAAATGTCTACATTCGCAAAGGTCAAAATTTCTAAATGTCTAAATTGCAAAATGCCTAAATTTCCAAATGTCCAAATTACTAAATGTCTAAATTGCTAAACGTCTAAATTGCTGAATATCTAAATTTAAAAATCTCTACATTTCTAAATGTCTAAATTGCTAAATGTCTACACTTCCATCTGTCTCATATGTAAATATTAAAATTTTGATATGTCTACAGTTCCAAATCTCTACATTTCTAAATTGCTAAATTTCCAAATCTGTACATTTCGAAATGTCTAATTGGCTAAATGTCTAGATTGCTAAATTTCCAAATCTGTACGTTTCGAAATGTCTACAGTTCTAAATGTCTAGATTGCTAAATGTCCAAATTTTCAAACGTCTACAGTTCTAAATGTCTAAATTTCTGAATGTCTGAATCTCTAAATGTCTACATTTCCTAGTCTCTGAACTTCTAACTGGCTAACTTTATAAACTTCTACGCATAGAAATTCCTAAATGTCTATACGTCTAGATTTGTAAAGCACTGAATTTCTAAACGTGTGAATTTCTTAACTTCCACGAATTTTAATTCCTAGATGTAAATAGTTCCGAATGTCTAAGTTTCCAAATCTTTAAATTTCTAAACGTGTAAATTTTTAAATCGTTAAATTTCCAAATGTCTAATTTTATAAACTTCTACGGCTCGAAACACCTAAATGTCTATAGTTCTAAATTTCAAAATGTCTAAATTTCTAACCCTCTACGGATGGAAATTTCTAAATGTCTAAATTTGTAAATCTATACATCTCGAAATGTCTAAATTTCTAAACGCCTAAATTTCCAAATGTCTAAGCTTCTGAAGGTCTAGATTTCTAAATGTCGAAATTTCTAAATGTCTAATTTTACAAACTTCTACGGTGTGAAATTCTTCCTGTCAATGGTGCTGAATTTCTAAATGTCGAAATTTCCAAATGTCTAAACTTCTGAACGCCTAGATTTCCAAATGTCTAGATTTCTGAATGTGTAATTTTATAAACTTCTACGGATAGAAATTCCTAAATGTCTTTACGTCTAAATTTCTAAATGTCGAAATTTTAAAATGTCCGAATTTCTAATTGCCAAAATTTCTAAATGTCTCAATCTTTAAACTCCTACGGATGGAAATCTCTAAATGTCAATAGGTCTAGATTTCAAAACAACTAAATTTCTAAATATTTAAATTTTTAAACGTCTCAATTTCTAAATGTGTAAATTTCTTAACTTCTAGCAATCGAAATTCCTAAATGTAAATAGGTCTTAATTTCAAAGTGTCTAAATTCCTAAGTGTCTAAGTTTGCAAATGTCTAAACTTCTAAATGTCTACATCTTTAAATTTGTAATTGTGTAAATTTCTAACTATCCAAATTTCTAAAGTTTTACGCGTGGTGATTCCAAAATGTCTCTAGTTCTCAATTTCAAAATGTCCAAACTTCTGAATGTCTAAATTCCTAAATGTCCAAATTCATAAACTTCTACCTACAGAAATTTCTAAATGTCGAAATTTCTAACCGTTTTAAGTTCAAAATGTCGAAATTAATAATTGCCTAAATTTCTAAACGTCTACGGATGGAAATTCCTAAATGTTTATAGTTCTTAACGTATAAACTTCTACCAATCGAAATTCCTAAATGTAAATAGTTCTAAATTTCAAAGTGTCTAAATTCTTAAGTGTCTGAATTTCTAAATGTCCAAATTCATAAACTTCCACGTATAAAAATTCCTAAATGTCTAAATTTCAGAATGTCTAAACTTCTAAATCTCTAAATTTCTAAATGTCTAAGTTTCTAAACTTCTACGGGTCGAAATTTCTAAATGTCTATAGGTCTAAGAACTATAAACATTTAGGAATTTCCATCCGTAGACGTTTAGAAATTTAGACATTTGGAAATTTAGACATTAAGAATTTCTACCCGTAGAGGTTTAGATATTTAGAAATTGAGACATTTTGAAATTTGGAACTATAGACATCTTGGAACTTCTATACGTAGAAGTTTATAAAATTAGACATTTAGATGTTTAGAACTACATGCATTTTGGAACTTCTATCTGTAGAAGTTTAGAAATTTCGACATTCTGAAATTTATAACTACAGACATTTAGAAACTTGGACATTTAGAAATTTAAAACTACACACATTTATGAATTTAGACATTCTGAAATTTAGAACTACAGACATCTAGGAACTTCCAACCGTAGAAGTTTAGTAATTTAGACATTTAGAAACTTGGACATTGAGAAATTTAGAACTATACACAGTTATGAATTTAGACATTTTGAAATTTGGACATTTAGAGATTTAGGCATTCAGAAATTTAGTCATTCGAAAATTTAGACTTCTTGAAATTTAGACATTTGGAAATTTAGACGTTCAAAAGCTGAGACATTTTGAAATGTAGACGGTTAGAGATTTAGACATTTGAAAATTTAGAACTATAGACATTTGGGAATTTCTATTTGTTGAAGTTTATAAAATTAGACATTTAGAGATTTAGACATTTAGTAATTTAGACTTTAGAAAAGTTAGACACCAGGTTTCCAAAAAAATTGTATGTTCGATTTTCGACGTGAAGCTTTGCCCAGATGAAGACCTCACTTAGACTAGCTTGCATATAAAATTTCAGCATTTTTCAACGAAGTCTCTTCGAGATATGAATTTTTTAAGATACTGCGCTTTTCTATAAACACTGTATAAAATATGCATGTTTTGAAAAATTCATATCTCGAAGAGACTTCATTGAAAAATGCTGAAATTTTATATGCAAGCTAGTCTAAGTGAGGTCTTCATGTGGGCAAAGCTTCAGGTCGAAAATCGAAAATACAATTTTTTTGGAAACCTGGGGTCCTAGAGGGAAAATTCCCTAAAAATTAGATATCTCGGAAACAAAGGCACGAAGGCATGAATCATTTTGGGATTTTTCATACCTCATCGAGGTCTAGTTATGGCCGAAAGATGGAGTCAAAACAGCTTGGACATGTAAATATGTTCCCTCGTAAGCAGGCGTTTCTTCTCGAGTCCATAAGAAATAAATTGTCTTAACTGGAATGATTGGTGTGCGCCGTCTGAAGGTTTTAAATTGTAAATGGAAAACGTCCTTAGTTACTCCCATTCACAAGAAAGGGCCTGTTGGTTCTGTTGATAACTATAGGCCAATTTCTCTTTTGAATATCGATATATTTGAGAAACTCATCCACAGTGAACTTCTTGATCATCTCTTGACTAACCAATTCTTGTCTGCTAACCAGTTCGGTTTTAGACCAAATGCTTCGACCACCGATGCTTTGCTATTTGTCGCGAACAGATTATTCGACAATGCTTCTAATAATAAAATAAGTATTGGTGTGAATATCGACCTAGCTAAGGCTTTCGATCGCGTACCGCACTTCGTCTTACTACAAAAACTAAAATCCGTCGGTGTAGACGATAAACTTCTCAATTGGTTTATATCTTATCTAAAGGGTCGCTCACAATATGTAAAGATAGGCACTACCCTTTCTAACGTAGTATATATCCTTTCTGGTGTGCCTCAGGGGTCTATTTTGGGACCCCTGCTCTGCCTCATTTTTATCAATGATCTGTCTCCGCCTACTTCGTCATTAGTACTGTATAGTTTGTTTGCTGATGACCTGTATTTGATCTGTACCTTCGCTAAACAGAATAGTTTAACAACGGTCAAGCAGTTTGTTCAAAACGAAATTGATCGTATTACTAACTGGTGTGATTGCAATTTTATGTCCTTAAGTTCTGACAAGTGTCATTGGACATGTTTCTCTTTGTCTGCTAACCCTTCTACCACTCTCAGTTTTAGCATCAACGGAGAATCTCTCAAATATGAAAAGACGCCCAAAGTTTTGGGTTTGTATTTTTCACACGATCTAAGCTGGAAACCTCACTTTAAAATAACTGCTTTAGCTTGTCGCCGCATGTTAGGTGCCATAAACAGAACATTTGCTGAAGCTTCGGCTTTTCTGCGTCTTCACCTTTACAAAACTTGTGTTTTGGCTAAACTGGACTATGGCAGCGCGGTTTTCGACACTAAATTTATTACTCACACACAACCCTTTGAGTCTGTTCAAAAACTTGCAGCGAGATTGATAACTCGACACTTCGATTATACCACTGATAGTGTTCAAACTTGCCAATGGTTCAGGCCTTCTAAATTGACTATTCGCCATCTCTACTTTCGTCTAGTCAACTACTATCGTGTTTTCCATCGTTTATGCACTTTAAATCGTTCATTATGCAAATACCAGCAGTATTAGGAGATCTGAGAGACTTAATGTTAATCTGAATCCTTTCCAGGTCGTTGTACCGTTTACCACTCTAACTAACATTCAGTATTCCTTTTTCTATTCTACTTCTTCTGATTGGAATAATCTACCATCGTATATTGCTTCAGCATCTACTATGAAAACTTTTAAAAGCAATTTAAAATTGTACTTGAATTTATTCCCATCTATTATCTACATATGTGTTATTTTTCTATCGGGTGTATGTCTACTACAACTCTTTTGTTGTTGTTGTTACAAGCCCTCATGCTTTTTGATGTACCTCCTTTGCCACAATGTAACATCTTTTAATTTGTTGCAATAAATATAAAAGAAAAGAAAAAGAATAAATAATGGGAAAAATTGATCTAATATTACAACTGAGTACATAAACCGAAAATATCCTATGGCTCAGCATAGCTTTTATCGTTTGTTAAATAATGCAACACATATTGATATAGATTTCCCTTATACCACGAATATTCTTGCATGTAGCTCGCTGCATTTAAAGTCAATTCGATGATATTACGTACACGTAGTTCAATTGCAAATGCTCTTGGCTGTGATGCTAGTAGCCCTATAGCATTATAGATGCAATTTCCATTACCATATGTAAATAAAGCTATAAGTCCGACATAATTGGTGTCCGTGAATAATTTTTCTACATTCGAATCATTCCACATATCTTCGCAATATGATACATGGAGTTGACCTATTGGATCTAGTTCATGAACTATCGGGTCGAATTCTATCGCTGCATTGAACTCGAATGGAAATTGCTGAAGAATAGGAACAAGTTTTCTACATAAAATGGTACCCTCAATGCCACGCGTTCTCTTAATACAGTGAGGCTCACGTACTTTTGGCGTGTAATACTGATTCAATTTTTCACAAATTATTTTATCTACGTACCTATTGGGATAACCGTTGTGACCAGCAATTTCCCTAATTTTCTCAAATTCTTCATCAAGCAACTTGCATGACGAACATATACGAGTGGCTCTGTACACCATTGTCCCTATAGCATTACGTTTATATATATCAGGTACATACGAGTCCCATCGAGTGAGGAGACTAGTAAAGGTAGGTTTTCTATAAACTTTTGTGCTAAAGCCTGGGCTTGAACGAGTTATTTGTACATCTAAAAATGGTATAATATTATTCTCATCCTCTGACTCGAACATAAAAGCCAATGATAGATGGAAGCTAGATAATAAAACAGCTATTATATAGGGATCGACATGTTTCTCCAAAAGAGCAAAAGTGTCATCCACATAATGACACCAAAATCTTACTCCATTCTGTCTAATTGATGCAGGATTCTTTTCCTCAAAGTCTGTCATAAAGAGCTCAGCCATTAACGGCGCATTGGGAGCATCCATAGAAACTCCATCTATTTGATCGTACAGCTTTCCTCCAAGGTTCAGCTTAATGGTTACTGATCGTTCGGTACCACTGTACGTGTATTCTGAAGGGGTAAAATCAAATCTCTGGGATAGAAAAAGAATTCCTAGGAAAGGTGTTGGAGGCTAGTACAGTATTATCTCTCTCATATACTTCAATTCAATAGCTTTTCTCTTTATATGACTCAACACTAGCGCTTTAAAATTTCGTTTCAATTTCAACCTATTCTCTATATAGAAAATATACAAGTAACAATATTCTCCATATATCATAATCTCGTTCTCTTTCTTTCTTCTCTCCTCGTCATGCACATGGAATTCCAGTCTTCTTTGTAATGTGTGTACCTAGATTAGAAAAACACTAGATATATATATATATAATCAGTTATTTTTGTTTTCAATTTTTATGTAACATCCTGTACGAAGAGAAACTTGTAAATGACCGTATTAATAGATCGAAATATCGAATTATAATTTTAATGTTTTAGATTTAATTGTTTAATTTTTTATTATTTTATTAAAACCTTTTATTAAAACTCTTAACATGATAGCCGCATTGGTTTTAAAATTTTTATTCTTAACTTTGCCCATAAACTCGAAAAACATAAGCTACAATGCCGGTAATGGATGAGTAGTTATTATTCACCAGTTGACATTCTTATTCATTGATTATTAAGTGCTCTGCTTCAAAAAGATATTGACTATGGATAATAGCAGCCTGTAACTATTTTCATTTATATTTTACATACATTATCTCTCACTAACAAGACCCAAACGGAAAGCCGGAAAGTCATGGTACTTTAGAAAGTTCTTTGAAAACTCATTTAGCTTAAAATAAACACTCATAATGGAATTAGTGTATACTGTGGCAACTTCCCAGATTAGAAAGTCCTCTATTTACACTGTTCCTTTATCCCAAAACGACTTTAAGTACACAAAAACGAACTTTTGAAAATTGCACGAACCTTGTTGAATTTTCATGTCAACTTTCACAATCCGCGTACGCGTACTATTCCAGTTATATGAAACGGAACAATATAAATGAAATGCAAGTAAAACCGTTGTATAATGTTTGTTTAAAAACAGAATTTCTGCTACTACTATTTTACGGGCCTGCATGAAGGAATTATTTTGCAGCACGTGATGTTCTCTCAGTAGTACTTCCATTTTATCGCTTCCGAGGTTATTACTTATTCAAAATTTTGATTTACCTTATGTTTGATTTACCTTATTTATTTGGCTAATACTTACCTTCGAAAGACGTAAGAAAAAATCACTCAAGGCTTTTATAAAAACCATGTCTTCCTGTGTGTATTCAATCGTGAAACCAATTCAGTACTAGTAGGATGAATTTTATTTTGTTACTGTTCTATTCTTCTATGAAATATTTTCTTTCTCTACCACTATATTTCAATATTGCTTGCATCGTATCCATCCTCCTTCCCTCCGTTTTCCTCCTAAATAAAATTTTCTCCTTCTTTCATAATGGTATCGTATTGTAGTTGACTAAGGGTATAACGAGCTCATAGAATACATATAGAATTACAAGCACGGAAAATTAATATTTGTACTTTCCCCTAACTTACCTTCGAAAGACGTACTTCCTTTATGATGGGGTTCTTTCCAAGACTGTAGGCATTAAGTGTAGAAACGTATATATATATGCGTATATAAAATGAAATATATGCACACGATGATGCTGTAGATATTTAACGCAGATATTGGAAGGAAAGAAACCTTGACTGCAATAGTATACAAATGGCATCATCTACCTCGACTTCTGATGGTGGACAGAATTCAACAGTTAACACTACCCAAACTCAGCCGCAAGCGAACTTCGATACGTCGTTGGCTTCACTACGACGACACATCATGGAGGGAAACTTCAATAAAGCAATTGTCGAAGTCGAAAAGTTGGGCCTCATGAATGAAGATTTATCCCATACGCCACGACTGGCAATTCAAGTCGTCGACCCGCCACCTGAAGCCGCCGATCCGCCAACTGTTCGCAGATGAGTGATTATCATTAACAAGAAAAGTAGTCGAATTGATTATTAAGACAAAATATGGAAAGATTATTAGTAATCAGGAGAAATAATTATTCAACCGTGTCCTATAGGAGGATTGGGAAACTCGGTTTCATAATGTTATCTTATTGTAGTTGACTAATTCGCAGAATTTATCAGTTTCCACCTTTCATCAATATATCAGTCTTACGTGAGTCTTACCTACTAACAATTATACCGTAGGATTTTTTAAAGTTCCGGTATGCGAATTCATCAGTTTAATTGTTTCTTCGTCATTTTTCATTCGACACCTTGAGCAATGTTTCACTGCAAAGGAAATTATATTCTAAGTGAAATTCATTACTTTTCAACTTCTCAAAAGCGGAAGTTCTACTTAAAAAACTAAATTTTCAAAATGTTCCAAAATTAAGAGAAATTCTTCGAGTACGATGTAATATAATGGTTTCTCTCTCTCTCTTTTGTTATTTCATATATTTCGTTTTTAGTTCACATGTACTTTTTTCTTTGCTCAAGTGGACGGATCTCCTTTCTTCTCTATTTATAAACTAGTCTGTCTGTGAAGATTTTGTTTTACTCTTTTTCATTTTTATATATATTCAAACTGTTTCATTGTTATATTCATTCTGCTTATAATAAATACATATTAAAGAGATACAATATCGCTTTCATACCCATTGACACAGGTTGGTGATTTCTCTCTCGCAGCAGATTTTGTTTAGCTTCTCCAGAACCCACTAGACACTGGTCTCGGCTTATTCATAGAGGCGTGGGACTGATCTCATTTCTCGTGATTACTAGTCGTTTTCAGCATCAGAGAGCTAACAGTGGCAAACAGCCTTTTTTCCAAAAATTTCCAAAAACCTAGTGAAAGCCTATATTACATGAAATAACCCATTTTGCCTATCTCGGATTAAAATTCAAAAATTCGTAACTCAGTCATGGTCCATCCAAATTCCGCCAGAATATTAAGATATACCCTATTGTAGGTACATTATATCATGGAGTTTAATAAAAGTTTTAAAAATCAACAGAAAATACTTTGGTTCTTGAGAAGATTTTCTAGAAATCTTCCGCAGTAAAAGAACAGTGTTTACTATTCTCAAGTAAAAAGCCATATTGAACAGAGAAATTGAAGTATATCTTGACATTATGACGTAATTTAGATGGGCCATGACTGAGTTATGAATTTTTAATTTTAATCCAAAATAGGCAAAATTGGTTATTTCACGTAATATAGGCTTCCACCAGGTTTTTGGAAATTTTTCGAAAAACAAATGTTGCCACAAGATTGAGGGTGCCCGATTATCTGTATTTCCATTCATTTTCGAGACTATCACATCTAAAGAAATATTGATTCTGGGGCTTTAATAACGATATATCTATATGTCCACTTCAAACGATGATAACGTGTGTATATTGAATGTAGTATTCAAGTATCCAACAAGACGAAAATGGAGACAAAAAAAGACGTGTTGATGGAAAAACATAACTAAATAAACTGAACTAAACAACTGTACACACATACTATATATATGTGACAGTGGAAATTGGAATTCAGGGGAATTCGGAATTCCACTAGTGCTAATTGGAATTCTAATCTGCACTAGTGCAAATTACAATAAAGTGACTATTCTAATTTCAACTAGTGGAAATTGGGATTCTATTTTCCACTATAGGGGAATTCGGAATTCCACTAGAAAAAAAATCATACAGATTTTATATCATGGACAGACGTCCATGATGCCCAACTCGTTCATGGGATTCTTTTAGTTTTGAATACATTTGTTCGTACGTTACCACCGGATGATTATTTTTTGCACCATAAACAATTTGTTGTTCCCCGATTGTAACTAATTTGAAATTGGAATTTGCCCAGAATTTAAAATTTGGTGAACCCCATCCCTCTTTCAATGTTAATACAATATCTTCATACATTGCTTGTTTAATTACAAATTTATTACGAAATTTTTCATTCATATTTTGAATATGAGCATCGAGCTTTTCATAGAAGAGTTCCATTAAGAAAAAGATTTATTCACGTACGTACACGAAATTGAAACTTTCT
>CAJNOQ010005560.1:0-15096 GCA_905250885.1 Didymodactylos carnosus | reverse complement strand
TTAAGAGAAAGTCTGTGTGAATACCGACCACATTGGCCGGAGCTAAAATTTCTTTTTGGTTCTTAGTATTCTAGTTCGAAAGAGCTCATCGAAAAACTAAGCAATCCAAGATGTCTCGCCTCCGTATAGCAGTAGTAAGATTCTATAAGAACCATCTATTTTACTGGGCGTACTAATAAAAAACAATCGATATTTTCGACTAACAGTGCACTATAGCTAAAGACGAATTTTCTGTGAAAAACCTGGTTTTTCACATTGTTTTCATCAAAGCATATTTCGGTATTTTCCCCAACTTTGAGCTCGATTTTCTCAGCCAATACGCATTGAGCAAAAGTACTACTTTCAGCAATTGCAGTACTATGCGTATAGATGCAATTCCACTATGACGCGTCATTGGCTAATCCCGTGATTGTCTTTGGCGTCGGTGCAAAGTTAACGAAAAGGAGAAAATAACTCTCAATGATTGCTCTGCTATTCAGTCTCAGAAATAACTGCAGGCCTCAGACTTTCACAGTTGGATAGAAGACAGTTAGGACATTCTTGAACACTTATTAGTACTAAATTTTTGTTTCGTCTTTATAGATACATTTGAGTGAGAAAAACACAAAAATGACCATTTGGAATCATTTTTTGTCAAAAAACAGAACACGGAAAAAAAGTTTCCAGTACAAAAACTGGTCACAATAACGAGTAGTAAGTAGCGAGTAATCTATGATAAAATCACTGTTACAATTACGGCTGAAATGCCCTTAACTTGGTTTAGCCTGATTAAGAGTTTATTAACGATACATAGAAAAACTTATTATTAAAACACGAATTTTCAACCTATGCATAAGGTCATTATCAAGTGAATATGCCGTACGGAGTGTCACACTGAAGCAAAACAGTTACAGTAAAGTAACTTGATAATAACCAATTAAATCCAATTAAATTCCTGTTTTAATAATAAATTTTTCAGTGTACCCTTGATAAACTTTTAATTATATTAAACCAAGTTATTTTAGCTGCAATTCCACTAAAGTTTTTATTTCTAGTGGTTTTTTTTAGTTGTTGCCCTTTAATAATAACAATGTTGCTTTGCTTATATCTTATAGATGTATCCATATACTCTTTATATCTTCGTCGTACTTTTTGTCAAATCATTTTTGACTCATAATCTGTTTGATGACCTTGCAGAACAGATTTCATTTTCTAATGAGGAGGCGAGACCATATGACATTATGAAAGAAGAACGGACAGTCAAAAAAAGTACTGATAAGTCCGTCAAGGAAATCTACGGTCTTGATATTGTTGGATGTGGTTATGACATAGCAAGTTTAACATCAAAACAGTGCCTAGTTGATACCAGTGAAGTAAATGATACTGGTTCATGGGCCGATCCGCTAAACAATTCGTTGTTGTTTACCGTACCTTATGGATTTCACGCGTTCAATGCACCTGAAGCATTGAGTGTAGACGAGATAGTAATGATAACGACGATTGATGATTACTGGAAAAAAACACACTATGTAAATGAAGAAGACGATGACGGTTTTCTTGGTTTCGGAGCGAAATATGAGAAAACCGAAATAGACACTGTATACAATAGGTTTTTCAAACACACGTACTATCTGGCATCAACTATAAGACAAATCATTTGGTATACGCTCACTGTTGCCACTTTTCCACCGCCAAAACTAAACCCATACGCTGAAAAATTATTCAAGTCGCTGCCGGCTAATTTCAATATATCTGATCTGAATAACACAAGGTTCTTTCGTCAGTTTTTCGACGCATTTGGAACACACATCGTCACAAGCTCAGCAATGGGTGGACTTGTGTGGGCACTAGACTGGTACGAAAGTTGTCTATTAAAAATAAAATCGACGACATGGATTAAACACCAAGTCAAAAGGCGGCACGATCCACTTGGCATTTTTCGTTCAAGTAGCGAATCCGAAGAGACAACCATATCATTGGAAGAGACGTTTACAAATTATTCAACGTATTCACTTCAGTTGATCGGCGGCACAGAAACTATACCTATTGATCAATGGAAACAATGGATACCGACGATCAAAGAAAAACCACGTCCAGTAACGTATCGATTGAGACCGATTTACACGCTACTGCCCGTTGGCAGTCCAGAACGAGAAAAATTGAAGCAGGCCACATTCAGTCTTCGGACAGAAATGAAGAATAATGCGTCACAATATATTACGCAGCTACAATTGGTACCACCACAACCTGCATCTATGTGTAATCCGCCACCAACGCCTCCACCTACAGTTCTCTTTGAAAAACGGTCATTATCATCAGCATTTCAGCTAGGGAGCGAGGAGGTAGATGAATTTTGCCCGTATGTATCGTACAACGGTGTCGTTTGTCATGGTAAAACAAAAAAGAAGCTATTGTTACCATCGGCGAGAATGGTGGATAATGGTCCGACAAAATTACCCCGTGGCGTTGGTATGAGTTTCGATATCATTACTGGTGAGGTGATGTTTCCGGCGTTACAACTGACCTACAACAGTAGTAGTACATGGGTGGATCCGTCCACTAAAAAATCTTTCATTCTATTCAATGAAGCTATTCTCAAATCAGCACCGACAAAGAGTGTGTTCGAACATATGTTTAAAAATGAAGAGGATATGTTCCAATTTTGGCAGCCGAAATACGTTTCTGGTCCGTTGTACGGAGGTGAATTTGGTCGAGTGAAAAAATTTATGCCGTATTATAATAAATATTTTTCTAAAGATGAATATTTGTGGATTCAACAGACGCCTTATGCTCTATTCTCGTTAGAAGTTCCTGCAGCTAAAATGAAACTGAATCGCTTGGCTGAACAGGCAATATCAATGCTGCCTGCTGTTTATAACGCCGAAGTGTATAAAGATTTTATGGGAACATGGGGTACTCATATTATTGTCAAATCGCTTCTTGGTGGCATGTACGAAGAACAAGCAAAACTGAAAGCATGCTTAACACTGCCGCAGTACAATCCGACCAATACCACTGGCAATATAAGCTGCGTTTTCTTAAATGCATCCCTTGAATGTCTTCATTTTCAACAACGAAGTGATGTCATTGCCAAACGTTATATTGGTGGAGATGCTGAAGTAATTGAAAAAGACAATTGGCAAAAAACAATCTCGCTGAATCCCGCCCTGCTGCAAGTTGACCAGATGATTACATGGTATGATTTCGTTGAGGATATAGTGATCAAAGAAAATTTATACAAAGCATACAATGATCGGTTTTTGCGTGTGCGCGATGAACAACGAGCTGAAATATATGAAATTGTTACGCAACGAGGGTCGATTCAACGTACAATAACAGAGTCAAATAAAACAATAGTACTGGATGGTAACGTCTGTCCGCCAAATTCAGCACAAAATACAACTATAGAGGCATGTGTGATTCGAAGCTCGGTCAATTATGCCATCAGCGCAACTTGTCCAAATGACTTACAGGTGTTGTACGAACGTGACATGTCGAATGGACAATTCCGTACAGTGATAAAATATCCAGTTGTCTTTGGACAGCCGGGTGAGTATATAGTTTTAAAATCCGCAGCTATAAATATTTTTCTCGCCATTTTTTATAGAGTTAACTACAGATAATGCTCCCTGGGTTGAGTTGGGCTGTTCAATTCCAACGGTTTGTAGCCATCCGTCTGTTATTTTGTGTTCAAATTGCGTTGCTGCTCTACCACCCAATGGTTTGTGTGACTGTCCGCCATACGAACACAAAGCACCCAAACCGACGACTACCGCACCACCATCTTTGCCAACTACAACACCACTGTTCGGACGTGAATTGGAGTTTCTTGGTGACCTTGTCATCTCTTGATGACAAGGGGGATAATAAAGCCTTTGGGACGAAGGCAATACACAAACTCATGAATTTTTAAGTTGTCAGCTTCTTGTTGTTTTGTATAAAAACTCGAAAAAACACAGATTTCAATAAGATGGGTGACTTTCGTAAAGACTAAGCTGTAGTGATGGCGAACATCAGCACCATGGAAATGACAATGCTTATTCTATTCTGACGTGCGGTGAAATAAGTAGCTGATCAAAAAAACATAAAACATTGCTACCGCGAAATAAAAATGATCCAAATTTCTGAACAAATTACACATCGTCAACCGAGCAAACATTCTCTTGGTGAAAAAGGAGTATACAACTAGATGAGCTATTCTGTGTCCTAGCAAACCCTTGTGAAAAACTTCAAGAGCAAAAAACAGCTTACTAAGGCGGTCTGAATGTATATTAATAGTGGGGAAAAAATTAACAGAAACTTGAAAGAACGAATTCTGCATAGGATGGAGGCCAGTGTGTCGAGTATGAGAAAGCTTTTAATTAAAAGAAAATGTCATGCTATATTTCTACGAAATCTTTTCATTTCTGAGTTTTGTGTATCATGGTGAACTAGATTTATTCACACATATCGTATTAAGACCATTCAAAACCTGATAAGCGACGTACGTTAGTCGCGGTAACATTGTTTACACTATTATAACGACCATCGGGCTGATTGGTGGGTTGACAAAAGTGTACAAATTTACAGTTCTTCTACTAGGGAAACTGATGTACTCAGTGATCATTGCAGTAGCCGTAAATAATTTGCCTTAAATAAATATCTGTACTACGTTGCGTTGGACTATACTTTCCATTGGTGAATAATCCTAAATGAAAGGAAACCGAGAACGGAGTCGCATACGTATATTTCTCGTCCAAGATCTAAGAAAAACCTGGAGTAACTAACTGACTTTTACATCGGAATGGCTATGGAAACCGTCGAGCTAGCAGCAGGATTCTATCGCCTGTAACAAAATGCAGTTACACATTCTGTGTTGATTTTTGAATAGAATATTTTGTTCCTGCATTTTCTGAGAATTCGTAATCTGTGGTAAGGTGGAGTAAGAGAAGATAAAAAGATAAGACATGTTAAGACAAGATACAGTAAATTAAGTAAGGGAAAGTGAGGCAATCTCAAACTTTTCTGCGGCGAAGAAGGAGGTGGGTCGTGAGAGTGAATGAAAAAACAACATTCTTCTCATTGTGGTGGTTTGTTGGTGCACTCCATTGAGAATAAGATTTATTGGACTCTTTACGAGTTCAAAATCGACTCCCCAGCTTCTCCTAAAGTAGCTGAGAGTGTAACCTTCATTTGAACTGTGACGAGTTAGAAATAGTCTCCCCAGCCTGTCCAATCCCCATAAAGTAAGTAAGAGTAGAACATTTATTTGGACTTCTTACGAATTCAAGGCAGACTCCCCAGTTTCCTTTCAGCAAGGCTAGAGTGAGCAGCTAAATAACGTTCATTTAAACTCGTTACGAGTCTAAAAGATGGTCTTTCATGTAAGTGCGTACAGGCCTTTATTCATCTCGTTACGAGTACGAATTTAACATGAAGTCTGTTATCTTCTTGAATTATGTCATAATATCGTTGCATATTATATGAAAATGATTTAGTTAGATTTGTAGATTTCACATTCATGAAAATCTGTTGATGATGTATACCATATATTATTATTTTTATCTTCTGTTATTATTTGTTGGCAATCATAATCATGTCGGTGTGCGGTTATATCAAATATCCCACGCATTTCAAGATACTGATTCATTAAATCTTTTAATAAATTTATCCGTTCTATGGAATCGCATGACTTAAGTCACTTCGGAATATCGATTAATATATTTCCAGTATTGAAGACATAGGTGATTCCATGCACTACATATGACATTCGATTTAAATAAAACTCCTTTCGTGAATTTTATAATAAGCAATTAACAGTTTTCATTTCGACCGATAATGTTCCAGAAACGATGTGCGATCTGGATAGTTTTGCAACAAGTGAAACACGTCTATATTTTCTGTCCTAATTCGGATTATGTGATCTTAGAATTGCAGTCAAGAAAAGAAGAAGAGAGTTTATTCAACGAAAACGGTTCCTTTTTTCTGGTCTGTTTCTTTAAGGGAATGTACCATGTTTAACTGTAATTAACTAAACTCTAATTAAAATCTGGTGATATTGTATTCAAGTAGTAATGTATAATTTTTTGCTGCGTGGGGTAGCTGTTGGTCTCAAGTAATGAGTCTAACATCAGTAGAATTTCATTATTTTTCGATTTGTTCAAAATGTCCTAATAAAGTAAAAAAAACGAACAAATGGACTCAAAAGAGGTCAATTAAACGCTTGAAAATGTTACGCGTCTCCGTAGCGGGGTAATGTTTACATGTGCGACAATGCAGATAGGCTCCGTGCCTTTTTATACCTGAATAAGGAGCCAGACACACCCAGCAGAACTCGTGTTTGCATTTGAGACAGGTGATATGATCACAGCCTTCGTTCTTCTCAATGTGAGAGAGACATTTGGGACATTTCTTCGTATGCACATCGATCCACCGTTCACTAGCGCGTAGCTGTCCATCGGCACGGGGCAGATCGTACTCTTCGCACGTCATCCCATCGTGCCATGGACACTTATGGGTGAAACAAGTTAATTTGTGGCAACTGATGCATTGAACAGTATTATTCATTGCTGCGCCCTCATTCAACTGACCTGAACCACAGCCATGTGAACACCAGACAAATTCGGGGCTTTGTTCGAGGCACCTGTCAAGGTCTAATTTTGCATACCGCTCGTAGAGAGTAGTGTCATTATGGTTGAAGGTAATGAGTCTGATGGCAGCATGAGAAAAGGGAATGGAACATTCGGGACAATGAATATCGGGACCCACGTTCCAGGTGTAGCGCACATGTTCATACATGCAACTATCACAGATTGATTGGATTGGATGCATACAGCGACTGCTGTAGCATGTTTCAAAGTCTTGAAATGGCTTCGATTCCATACAGACGGCACACGGTCGCTCGAGCGCTGTTTCATTCTCGCTTGATCTATGAACAGAAAGCAGTCTCGATATATTTTGAATGAGTGAAGGCGTCTCAACTGTTTCCTCTTTCTAACGCAATCACGACACTTGTATCGCGCCTCCCTTAAGAACCCCTTTCTGCCATTCAAGATTGCTGGCGGGTATTCACCTTGACACAAAGCCCAGATTTTCACGTTCTTGGTTCATTGCAGGGCATCGATTCTACCGGTAGCACAAAAACAGCTGTGATGACTCATCTTTTTTCTCCTATTTAAGCTCCCTTTTTCAGTATTTTAAATCCTTCTTCCACAATTTTTGAGCTAGAATTTTGAATTTCGTCTCATTCGAAAGAGAAAAGCACCAAATAGATTATAGTACCACATTGTCGAATTTCGATTCTTAGAATTAGCTATGAATTTTAAACGTTGTGAAATTTTGAAACTTTCAGCATTTTTTAACTTCTCAGCTTACGAATCAAAATTTAAAATGTAGTACGGTGATCGATTGAGCGGCCGATTCTTTACCGAATGAAACTACTCCAAGCCCGATCGGTCAAAATATGTGGGACTACTTAGTTTTGGCGCGACACCTATGTTTGGTCAATGAAATAACTTTTAAAAGGTTTTGAAATCGGTTGAAATTCCGTACCCATCCCAAGTTATCAATTATCGATGGTGCTCTACCACCACAAAAAATTTCAGCGCGATCGATCCATGGGGACGTATTTGGATTCCTAAGTGGGAAGGGCCTTAAAGCCTTTGTTATATTAAATATCCTACATTTGAACAAAGACTTCCGTATTTTTATTTATCAAGCCAACCTTCGGTTTGATTTCGAGTCTTAACATTCGTTCTATGGAAAGTCAGAGTGCTGGGAACAGATCATTCCAGATTTGAAATCTGAAACTGTGGTTATCATTCGAGGGAGTATGCAAGAGTGGACAACTTACGAAAGTTTCATACTTTTAAAATTTTTTCTGTGAGTCCTTGATGGATTTTATCGGAAATCTGCAAAAATGGACGCTAAGCGATGTAACACTGGATTTGAGATTTTCTTCTCGTGTGATATGAGCGATGGCTTAGCACGCTTGGTCACGAATGGGGTTTGTTACAGACTTAGTAAAAAGGCATTTACTCAATAGAAACTTACATGTGCCACGATTCCATTTGACAAGAGATCGAATCTTTTGCTGTGTTGTCACCCTTGTTAACCAAGTCTTGTATCATTGATAATTTTGAGAAATGAGGTAGCTGGTGGAAGTGTCGTTGAACGATGAATCGTATTTAAACTATTTTTTTTCATTTTCCTTTCCACGTCAACTCTTTTTCATCTGTATGTAGGTTTTTTACTTCTCGTTCTTTCACTTGAATTTTGCTTCTCTTCGGAGAGGGGGAGGAGTGCTTATAAGAATGAATCAATGTGAGTCAGCCAGCGTGACGCTGCTAAGCAAGAATAATTCCGGTGCAAGAATATTGATCCTCTTACTCAAAGCATACTGCGCTTCTAGAGATGATGAAAGATGGGGAGGCCTGAAAACCACTGTCTTCTTCATTGTGTTACCTTCCACTTCCCCGAACACAGCCTAAACATTTTTAATAATTCTGTTGCATAAGAGTACCTTCCTTTTCGCGGTCTCAAGCTGTTTGTCGAGGGGCATATGATCGAGCTAACATTTTAGCACAGACAGAGCATAAAGAATGATGAGACTTATCCTCGGCATAGTGACATAGTGAAGTTTTTCATCAAGTGAATTATCGACAGAGATTTGGAATTTTCCATCTTCAGATTTTGATTCACGATTCATAACTTCTGGCATAATAATTTTTTCTTTTAAAGAAAGGTAAATAATGCATCATATTTCAAATGCTTACGCACGTTGATGAAAAATACAAAAAGTTGTGTGAGACGCAACACTATTAGCGACTTATGTGCATAACTTTCCCTTGCGTTTTGATAAAAATGTAGAAGAATATTTTTATTCTTATAGATTTTAGTCTGATTTGCCAACACATTACTCATTCTGCTTAAGATAATAAAAAACGTATGGGGTGTAAAGTAGAACAATAGTAGAAGTAATGTACTCGCCCTCTTACTGATATTTTTGAAACCGTTAAAAGTGGAGTCGTAGATATCGCTTTACCATTTGACAGACAACGAAGTAAAGATTTTGATGTATAAATCACTTTTCGGTTATAAAGCTATTGGGATGAGAAAATCTATGTCTTAAAGGTGATGGTTTTGGTCTAACATCTCGTTTTGTCCGTGAAACTTCAGTGCCATCTCTATCGCTGAGAATTTTTTCTGAAAACATATTGAGTTTTTCTCATATGACCATTCGAATTGGATCGAAATAGTTTTTGCATTGAATGACTATCGGGAAAAGTGCTACCTCAACAGTACTAATTTGAGTTGAAGAACACACACGTAGGTTGAAAACAACCTCGATGACATCACATGTCAAACGTTATTTTAGCACAAACTGGCACATTTTCATAGGATCTTGTTAGCCTGAACTTTTTAGATTGCACACTAACATTTTTGAATACCAGCACAAGTAACGGGAAACGAAGAAAGATACGACCCTAGGGTCTTCTGTAACTTGAATGCTGTTTTCAGGAAAAAATGCCGTAAAGAGCTCGGAAACATCTCATTTTCTTCAGAAATGTTTGTTCTACACGATGCAGTTATTTGCAAAGAATTTCTAGATTGAACTAGAGGACATGTTTTTCTGAGATCTTGGTTTGCCAGAGATCCGGGTTTCAGCAGTTTTGATAGAATTTCTGTATACAGCACATCAGATAGGAAATTCTTTCAGCTGGTCAAATCTTTCTTCAAATTGGGGGGGGAGGACTGATCCCCCTGGTTTTTTACATCACTTTGTTGCACATGTCGATTCACATATATGGTGAGACGTTTGAACCTCCCAGACACGTTCTTCCCATTTATTTTTAACTTTTTAAAGTTTACAGAAATTCAAGAGGTTTTTCTAAAAAGTTCACTGTTCATTAAAGAAGGGTGTTCTAATCATAAGACTGGCTCCGATCGACCAAGGAGAATTTTTAAGAGCCTTGTCACTGATTGTGGCTCAACGAAGCACGATGGAGAAAAACTTTTACTGACAAAAGTCTTCCGTACGTGCCAAATGAGGTATTAAGTTTAATACTATTTTCGGTGTAACGGAAAATTTTGAGACAAATTGAGTATTAAGCTTTTTAATAATTTTAGATTCTTAAATTTGATTTTTCTCAAATTTTCCGTTCACTGAAAAAAGTATTACACGCACTGCCCCATCTGGCATCTCAGGAAGACTTTTGTTAGCAAAAGTTTTTCTGCATCGTGCTTCGTGAACCACAATCAGTGGCATGGCTTTTAAGAAATACTACTATCCAACTCAAAATATAAGACCGGTAGTTGTTTCTAGAGTAACTCAAATACGATAAAAGCCAGAGACCTCGGGTTTTCGGTAATCGAAAGAAGACAGTTTAGTCTACATTTTCATAAGCAAAAACGTTTTTTGAACAAATTTTCAAAAATGATTTTTTCTGATGATCTCTGGAAAATCCGTTTCTAAGTCAACAATTTTACATAGCAGCCTATCAGTTTTTTCCCATATATAGATAGTCTAAAGTGTCATCTACAAAATAAGATCTAAACAAAAGTTTCACTTTGCTTGGTTCGGAAGCTTTGGACGTTTTCCCCAAGCAAGGGAAAGCATTTTGGAAAAAATGTCAAGAGACAAAAATGTTCAGGACACATTTCTCTATCTGCTCTGATAATTTGAGAAAAATCTGTGACAGTGCATTGAGCACGCTATGCTGGAAAAGTGCGTTTCTATCGTGCACTGCCTCATATATCATCATTTTAAAGCCCGTTTAATTACGCATGTTTTGGTGTATATAAAATATTCTGATTCTGAGCAGATGTAGAAGAAATGTTCCTTTAAAGCCTTAAGATAGGTGAAAAACATGATATCTGTCGAGTATTTTGACAATTGTCTCATCTTAAGCTAGATGAGATCTTTTTAAATTCTGAAGAAGTACTTTTTCTTCGTACTAAACTTTTATTACCGGATGTTCTTCCCCCTTTTTTATTTTTATAATATATACGGTCGATAATAAAAAATTGTAGCCTGACAAGTATCTTTAACACACTACATTTATATCCTATTTATTCTTTCCTTTTCACTTGATCCCCTGCCTAGACAATTCTTACTTAGTATAAGATTACGTAATTCAAAAGGACTGGTCTACAAAGAAAGGCAAAAAATAGATCAACGGCTTGTCCAAAGGTAATGCTGTGGCATTGCAGTAATTTGCATTTTTCTCGAAAATTGTAGGAGCTAGAAAGTTCGTTCTAGCGCCATTCGACGCAGCTCACCAAACTCTAATTAAGATATAAAAATGAAGATTTTCGATTCAAGACTCGAGCTTTCAGAAAGATGTTTCGGCGAGTAACGCTGTAACAGAAAAGGCCCCTATTTTTTGAGAACTCCAGATACAGCTCTGATTTTCTGCGAATTGAGCACTGTATCTGAAAAGTTTCCGGAGACAAGTTCGTAGAGGAGCTAACGGACTTTCTTTTGGTAAATAGGACTTTTTTCGAAACCCTTCAGCACGCTTGAAAATCGATCTTATAAAGTAACCCTGTGACAGTGACACACTTTTTTGTCGTAGCATTTTTAGGCACTAAGTGTTGTTAAAAAAACTTCATACTTATAGTCTGTGTAGTTCTAGGTTTCCTGAAAAGACTCCAATTCAAAAGAAGTTCAGAAAATTCTCTGAGGCTTTCAGACCAAGGCGGAAGTTGAAACGTTCAAACAACCACGAAAAATAGATCTCAAAACAAAATGAGCCATTTTGTAGAGAATTGAATTCTCTATTCAATGGTATGTTTTTTTTAAATTTTTTGTATAAAATGTCTAGCTCAGAAAATTGAAGTTTTTAAAAATTAAATTTTAAATTAAAACTTTTATATTGAAACTTAATTTTTTCTTGAAAGAAAAGTCAGATTCGTGATCAGCATGAAAAGCTGTGTCTAGTGATGGGCCTCTATCGATTTTCCGACGAAAAAAATTCAAAAAAAACTTGATCAGCGAAGCGTCGTGTTAGGTGGACAAGTCACCAAGTGAGGAGAATTTGTATATGTATGTCAACACGACCTTTTCTCTTTTTTCCCTCTTAACCATGCAGGCAACTGATGTCAGAACTTAAAATACACATACGATAAAATAACGTTAATAAAAGGACCGATGAAAACCCTTTGAAAAGTCAACGTTTGAAACCTCTGTTCTGTCACTTGTACCTTACTCTCCGTTGTTTTCTTAAAATATATCTCGAGTTTTCTGTTCTCATCTCTATCGGCTTCTCTACTATATCCTTATTTCTAACCTGTTCTTTTA
Organism: Didymodactylos carnosus; assembly: GCA_905250885.1. Taxonomy (NCBI): domain Eukaryota; kingdom Metazoa; phylum Rotifera; class Eurotatoria; order Philodinida; family Philodinidae; genus Didymodactylos; species Didymodactylos carnosus. The sequence continues at coordinate 2,837 of CAJNOQ010005560.1, read as the reverse complement.
CTTCGGTATCAGTTATGTAAAATTCTTTCCCGCTCGGTTCTATACATCAACTAATAGCTAATTTCCATTGTGGACTTATGCTCCTACATCCATTATACCCATTATTAACTATTGTGTACACTGTTTCTAACTTTTTCCTCCTACGCCAAAGTTTTTCTTTACCAAAAATAACACTATGTTCAAAATTAACTAAGCATTCGGTACTATTCTCCGAACGTTGAACTAATTCAGAACCTTCTAGATTTCTGTATTTGACTTTATGGTTATGCTCAGATATACGTCGTTCATATGAACATATTTCTCCAACATAGATATCCCCAGATCCACAAGGTATCCCATATATCATGCCCTCTCTTGATAAATTTTGTCTTCCTATATCAGTACTTTTCGCTATGCGTGTTGCTTTAGCTAAAATGGAATCTAAACTAGGATCCAAAGTTGTATATAAGGCGCCGCTAATTCAAAAATCAAGTGGAAAAGCTTTTGAAATTTCAAACACATACTCTGATTTGCCGGACGCTGCTGATCCCGAATCTGATCTTATTTCTTCCATCTGACCGTGTTTTCATGCAGAAAACCTCAAAATACTGTGAGGGCGTCGAAAACCTCGAAAAACCGATTTTTCAGAAAAATCCCGATTATCTCCTGATCTTTTCGTTTTTCGATCTCACCGGTGCGATTTTCAGATTCAGCATCGCGAAGCCATCTAGGCACTTGTCATTCGATGACTTTCCATTTCGGGTGAGAACCTCAAGGTGAGTGATCAGTGTTTGATCAGCTACAAGAGTTTAAGAATTCTAAGCTCTATTCTGAAGTTCATCAAATGATCTATTAAGACTACTACTTTAACCATCAGTGATAGAAACTTCTTGAATAATAACTATCCAACTTGTGATAATCACAGTGGTATGAGATTAGATGAGACAAAAAGAATATTGCCGTCGCTGAATGAACTGATCGTTGTAGTATTTGAGATTTTCTTGCTGATACTATTTGTGGAATATTTGCAGATGATTTACGTGGAATTGTAAAATAAATTTCATGCAACATATTTTCTTGTCGCGCATAACGAGTTTTAATTTGCGTTGCGTATACTGTACGAAGAGCCCATTTCAAAGAGCGTTCTAATACCGCTTGATCGACATCATTTTTCAAACTTTCTTCATTCAAATAATTGATAATAACATCGACCACCTCTTGATTGTTCACTATTCATGTTGTTATGATCTATGAACATACGAAATTAATTTACGAGACATTGAAATAGCCATATAGTTGACATGCTTTTCGAACTCTAGTGTTAATTGATCATTGCCAGATGTGTCAGTTATATTTTCTATATTTTCTTAGTCATCCTGGCTCGTGTTATCGTCAACTTGAAATGTATGTTCAAAGTTGGGATTTAACCAATCGTTGTATTTCCATCGACATTTAAATTTTTTTCGACATCTGATACTAATAATATTATATGTTTTCAACAAAGTTTTTTCTTCATATGTTCTACTGACAGTTTTTTCACACTCACCTTTTAAAAAATGTAATTGTTCGGTAGTTTCTTTTTCGATATTTGACTTTGAATATTGATCACCTAATAAAAGTAATATATATTGCACATCTTGAACGAATTTGTTGACTAATTTTTTTCTACTAAAATCTGGATCAACTTTTATCAAATTTCGAACATTAAATGTAATGCCACGTTTATTGACAGTATTGCATTTTTTAATACGACTATTCTTATTCTAAGAAGAAAAAACTGCCTGGAAGTTTTAAACAAGAAAGATAAAGGGACGTGACATACTTTTTCAGCTGGTACTACATTTCGTATACCTTGTAAAACCATAGTATCGAATGTTGTTTTAGTATCAGTCTCAGTTTTTGAGAATACAACTGATGTTAAAGTGTAACAATATCTTTCTATGATACGCGTACATTTGGTTCTTTTTTCTGCTTTATTTCAATAACAACTTTAGCTACAGAATAAGTCGCTTGAAGATAATCTCCTTACGTGTTCTAGATGTTAAATATATATTTTTAGTAACTACTAAGTCTGTTACTTGAACGAATATTAGAAGACAAAAGACATACAAAACTTTGTGATAAATTTGATTATTATTTTATTATAATGTTTAGTTGAGACGATGAAACACGTACATTTCTTGTGTAGGAGATCATCGGTGATGTATTGATAGGCTAAATCCAATAGAATTTTGTTATCAACAGTATAACTTAAGAGGCAGTGCACGACAGAAACGTACTTTGTCAGCATAGCGTACTTAATGAACTTTAACAAATGTTTGTCAAATGTTCAGAGCAGATAGAGAAATGTGTCCTGAACATTTTTGTCTCTTGATATTTTTATCCAAAGTGCTTTACCTCGACGCTAGAGCGTTTGCAAAAAAGGTCGTAAAATACGGAAAAAAAGCGATTTTCCGGTCGAAAATTTTGCGTACGCAATAAAACCGTCAAATCAAATGCTAATGAGCTTAAATTTCTACCAGAGCTGTCTTGGTATGAGTACTATCTATGATAAAAATTTGAACTTGTTTGAGATAAGCGGTCTCAAGAAATAGTTTATTCTTTACACATAGACAAAACGTCATCGACCGTTTTGCAAACAGGTTTTTGCAACCGAAGATGGTCCGTTTGAAGGACTCTCTACGGTTTCGTGAAGTAGGCCCAGAGTACTACCCTGAATCGTCGTCGAATTTTTGGGGAAATTATGGAAAACACTCGGGGGCCTCTTGTCAAAAACGGTCAGCGCACCTCGGAAAAAACCTGAAATTTTTCTTTTAAACCCTATTGAACTATATGTCATTTCATTCTGCGTCGAGTGA
>CAJNOQ010005559.1:0-15097 GCA_905250885.1 Didymodactylos carnosus | reverse complement strand
TAGAAACAAAGTGTAAAATCTTCGATCTCTCGGAAATATCGATGGGTTTAGAGAGATCGAAATAGTCATCGAGGCCTCGAAACTCAACATTAGATAGGCGACTGACCTCGAGCCCTCGAATATTCCGGTCGGTTTCGATGGTTCGAAAAACTGTAGAGGGTTGGAAATTTAAGTTTCGATGGGCTAGTCATTTCGAGGGATTGGAATTCCGATGGGGCGTGTCCCCTCGAAAAATATTTCGATCCCTCGGGTAGGGATATTCGGGAACTTAAGATCCCTCGCCGTACCTATCGAATGAGTTATTTTATCTGCTTGGGCATTGTCTGATAAAGTTACTTTCCATATTCCAAACCGAAGATTTTTAAATTATCGAATGATGTCCATTTTTTCTTTTTATACTTTTGAATTTCGTTTTTTGTAACACTCTCTGTCGCACCAACTGGTGTGTAATAATCGGTTAAACTTTTTTTATTAGATGGAATCTGTAATACTGATTTTGAGAATTTTGCAAAATGATATGCATCAGTCCATTTTTAAGTATAATTGTTGGTTCTGTTGAAAACAGAACTGGATCCGTTTGATCTTGATTGCGAGACATGGACCATTTATGTACAATATCATTTGCAATTGTAAGAAATCTTGATAATGTATGTCGTTCTCTAAATGTATGTTTATCTTTGATGACCTTATTTGTTGCTTCTAATGAATTGTTAGTGCTTGATGTAAAGGTACTGTACTCTTCATACCATGAATCAAGAGTTCTTAACCATTCGTATTCGAAATATTCTGTAAATTCTTTTTTCCACTTTGGTCCATTTCTTTAAGAATAAGGATGATACATTTCGAAACACAGCTTGTGATTCACATAACTGTAATTTGTCGATATCATCTAGTATATCATTTTTTATTGCGTCACCAATTTTCAAACTCTTTAATTTTTTCTCAACATTTCGACGCATATGAAACCAGCACATTACCATTTTATCATTGTTAAATATTTTCATAAATCCATTACGTATAGCACCAGACGAATCAGCTATAAGAACTTCAGGTGTAAAATTTAATTCTGTTACTCGTTCAACACCATCAGAAATGCTTTTAAAGATAAATTCGAAGTCCTACTGCTTTTCATCACTACAGACTGCTAAACCAAATAGGTGAAACTTTCGATCAAAAGCACTGGTACTGGCTACCAAAACAGGATACCCTTGATAAATCAGTTTGTAGGTGGCATCAGCATGTAAATTTGTCGAAATCGAAGCAATTCGAATCAATTTTTTTGTTGATAAAAAAATCTAAATTTGTTGCTGTCATCTACGACATCTTCATCATCGTCAGTATGTGAGGTGCTACTCACTCACTTCTCATCTCTATTTGCATAAAGTGAACGGCTATATATAGTACAAGAAAGAAGCAACAGTTGTGCAAGAGTTGCGCAGGAGTTACGCAAGAACAGAAAGAGTTTGGAAAACAACTGCAAAACAGAAAAGAAAGGATGAAACAAGTGTTGTGCGAGAACACCATGAGTCACGAACGAAATGAACAGAAAGAAAGGAAAAGAAGAAGAGAACATAGTCTTATGAGCTGCCAGGAATGGCAGATCATAACACAGTATCATCTTCATAACGAATGTAAAAGGAAACGACAAATGTTTCATCATCAGATTGTGGTATTGTTGATCTTTCTTAACACCAAAATTCTAATTCTCCTAAACTTAAAGTGGTAGGACCAAACTTTTGCTTACGTAATTGTGTTAAATAATTGTTTCTGATCTTACTTTAGATACTGGAACACAAGCAATGTCGAGTCGTTTTGAACTTCTTCCAAACGAAACAATCATGGATATGTATGAATATCTAGATATTTTTGACATTATGCATTCATTTTCCAATCTTAATTCGCGATTCAACTCGCTTATAAATGATAGTCGTATTTACGTATCACTTGACTTATCATCGGCAATAAACGATATACGATTTGACATTGTAAGTCGTGAAATTCTACCTCAAATATCTCATCGTCTAATATCATTAATTATTGCTGAAAAGTCACGTATCCTTGCATTCAGTTTGATGTGTAATAATTCATCATTTCATTCGTTGCAAATATTATCGTTGATCGATATTGAAAAAAGTAATAATCTAAAAACTATACTAGAAAAACTACCGTTACTATTATGTTTATCTATTAAAACAAATAAAATTGATAATGAAATAACAATTAGTGAGATATGCTCAATGAGTTTAGCAAAATTAACATTAAAAAAATGTTTACTTAACTTTTGTAATCAGTGTATATTTAAAGATCTATTAATAACGTCGAACATTAAGCAATTAACAATTGGATGGTGTTCAATGTCAGAATTAATTGTTTTATTTCGTCATTTACCATATTTACGTATATTACACGTTCGTTATTTATTTAATTATGATTATTCAGTGACAGTATTAAATGATACAAATTTAGTTATAAAAGAATTAAACCTATTTCTTTATGGTGTACCGTATAACAACATCGAATTGTTATTGAGATGTATGCCACTACTAAAAATGTTAACAATCAGAGGACAATTGGATGATCTTACTTATACAGATAGTCAACAATGGGAAACAGTATTTTCATCTTCGTTATTATTATTGCGCGTGTTTAACGTAAATCTTTCAATTCTTACGGAAGAATCAGTTGTGAATAGGATTTTAGAAAACTTTCAAACAAATTTCTGGTTAGTGTTGTGGAATTTAACAATTGTATGTCGATTTAATAAGCGACTAATACTGTAGATGAATGGTATCAAAAATTCTAATTGAAATTGGCGATATACCTGAACCTTCAGAGCAAGATGGGAATAACACTCGTTGACACCAATTCTGAAAAATCTGCGAGCAGTCCGAATAAAAAGAATTTTAAGGTCTTTTTCTCTTAATTTCTTTCTAAAAAACAAACAGTTTGATGGTGAAAAACAATAAAAACTATAAAAAGTAAAATGGAAGAATCTCCAAGCAAATTACGCTCCTCGATGAAACTACCCGCGGTTCCTTTGCAAAGCACGTTTAATCGTGTACTTCAAAAACATTTCAGCTTCACTTCTTTCAATCTACCGATGTCAACTTTTTTTAACGATTTCTGAAAAAATGCGCGTTTTTTGGCACTTTTCTGGTCACATTAACGCAACACCAGAAAACGCTGTGTTCTCATATGCGTTTTCTTACGCCATATTTTTATCCTGTAAAAATAAACAAGACAACGATGGCTTTTTGTCTTTTATCACCGAATCTTTTTCTTGCTTTAAAATGCATGTGTTTTTTCAATAAAATTTTCGCAAAAATGTTTTTCGTTTAACAGAAAGACGATAACTAATTGCGGTGACTCATCGAAACTAGTGTATAATTCGAAAAAGCGGTCTATTGATATAAATAGATCTTATCCACTGAAAATTTACTTAGAGATTTCTCTGATAGACGCTACTTAGCTTGGAGAAGACCGGGGTAGCAGGTCTGAGGGTGAGCCACGAGGCTTTGCCTGTGGGCAGGTCAGATCAGCCTGTCCGGCCATTGTATGAGAAACACATAAAGCTTTACTGCTGTTATCACAGACCATAATATTTTATGCGTATAAAAGATGATATTTTCTTGCGTTTTATCGCAAAATTTTTTGTTTCTGCCGAAACACAAAAAAAATTCATGTGCGTTACGTTACATGAGACACGAAAATTATACAACAGGTTTTTGCAAAACAACAGACCTGAATTTTTGTAGTTTTCGGAAATCCGCAATTATCGGAACTAAGATAGTCTATTTTCTATCTTATAGGGCTTATCTTATTTCTTTTCAATGAACATCTTACAGACAAATAAAGAACAATTTAAGCTTTTCCTTTGTAACTGAACTTTTACCCGAATATTTAGAAGAATAATTTTCTTTTCATCGGTTTTCGACATTCACGCACGCTACATACAATAAACCTTTTTTCTGATAGCTTACGAGGAGACATATCCAACTATTCGACGCCGATCGAGCTCATATGTTGCCCATAAGTAGGGCTCGATGAAACTAATAGAAGCCTAAAAGGATTCATCCCCATGCACTCTGTCCTTCCTGAATTATGACCGTTTCACTGGATTTTCGACCTCTGGCAAGATGTTTAGGGAAACATTGAATGACGGAATTTTCATCTGAAATTGTTCCCGCGGATAGGTTTCATGGGCATTAAGATGTCCTAAAAGTTTCAGCCACAAAGAATGTTTTCTTCTCGAGATATTTTCTTATTATAATATTCTTATTATCTTTATTTTACTTTCTCAAGACACTCGATTTTCTGACCTTCTTCTGTAAGGTGTGATCGTTTTTTGGATATTTAATATTTCGAGAAGAAAACATTCATTTTGGCTAAAACTTTTAGGATAGCCTAATGCCCATGAGACCTATTCGTGGGACGTCATTCAGTTTTTTCCTAAACACTTTGTCAAATGTCGAAAATCCAGTAAAACGGACATAATTCAGGAACGACAGAGCGCATGGCGACGAACTCTTTTAGGCTTCTGTTAGTATCATCGTGCCCTACTTATGGACAAAATATGAGCTCGATTGGTGTCGGACAGCTGGATATGTTCCCTCGCAAGTAGTAGTGAGTCACAAAAACTTTTTTGAACCTATTCGACTGGGCTAATTTAAGAGTTAGATCATTTTAAAAAAATAATTAGTGTACGACCGAAAAAATTTGAGATCATGCGTAAATAATGAAAAAATCTCTTCTCTTTTTCACTGAAAAAAATAAATGGTGTTGAAGGACGTACTTTGAAATAAATCTGTAGCATTATTAGCACATTAGTGGAAGCTAATAACAGTAGATTTAGAAAAACTACATACCCTAATTTCTTTACGTTGGATAGTGAGGAGTTAGGTGTCGACAATTAAGTACAAATAATTGTATTAACCCAAATATAGCGATATTAAAATTTTGGCAACGGTTACTATTTTCTGCAGCTGAATAATTCTATCACTAAACGTTGGTGCATCTTCATAATTTGAATCAGCAGTATTCAGTCTTGTGAATGATGTTAAAATAACGGACAGAAAGAGTCATCAACGGTATACAATATTTTCCCTTATGGTATAAAGGTTCATAAATAACCACTAATGTGGCATTACACTTTGTTTAATCTGATTATAAATATTTGCTTGAGAAAAGTGCGTTATGCAACAATGTGAGAGTGTTTTTTCTTCGTATGGTACATTAGTAAGAACGAATAGAGAAATAGAGTATTAATATGTTTGATTTTTGACTCACTAAGGAAACATCGTTGGGCAACTTATATATGAGTAATACAAAAGAAAAGCAAAGAAAACTACAGAACTTCTCATAAGTCATAATGTTTACAGGCATCTGTCAGAAAATTTAGTATCAGAGATGGGCGAGTACACGGATTTCTGAGTACGAGTAGGAGAACAAGTATTTTCTGAAAAGCACTCGAGTAGTACTCGAGTATTTTTTTTCGGGAGTAGCCGGTGAATTCGAAAAAATTTCCGAATAAAACAATTATTGATACGCAAATAGTAAAACAAAAGGTCACCAGTTCTTGGGAAGTACTCGAGTATCTTTTGAAATACTCTTTAAAAAAAAGTCCTGAGTACGAGTATGAGTACGAGTACTAGGAATTATGTACTTGAGTACGAGTATATACTCGTATTCGCCCATCTCTGTTTGGTATTCACTCTGTACTGAATCAAATTAGATGAAAATTGGGTGTGCAGAATCTCAGTGAATCCAACAGCGGGTTCATTTTTAGTTACAAGCATTTTCTAAGGCACCAAAAGCTCTCTTTCTTCTCTTCTTTTCATCTAAATCGATTTTTGTTCTAGTGGCATTGCGTAATTTCAAGATTTCTCCCCTATTTTACTTGCTGAAAATCTCAGGTTGGTCTTGAAATGTAGCCCACACTATCTTTTAGAGTATAACAAAGTCCGATTATCCATTTTCGTTTTCGTCGCTGAGGAATATAGAACATTGTCGGAAAGGTAGCGTGGTATTTCTTCACTTTGCGGAAAAGGTTTGTTTTCCTTAACCACGAAAATGAAAATGGATAATCGGATACTGTTATACTCTGAAAAATAGTGTTGGCTACATTTCAAGACCAACCTGAGATTTTTAGCACGTAAAACAGGGGAGAAATCTTGAAATTACGCAATGCTACAAGGATTTAGAGAAAAGGAAGAAGAAAAGAAAAGCAGAGTTTTTGGTGCTCTTAGAAAGTGCTTATAACTCTTGATTAAAATATGGCTCAGAGCACACCAACGTCTCATTTTAAAGAAAACACTTTTTTCTACACAAATGACTGTTTGAAAAATTCTGACTGGTCAACACACGTATGGACGATTTTTGCACATTGAACAATGTTGAATTAGGATCTCTAGTGGCCAATCTTAAACAATGCATAACTCCAAAAGGAAAGATGACAGTGAAAAATGAATCAATTTACAGCTTCAGACTGCTTAAAGAACCTACTGGAAAACCTACTTATTATACTTTAATTGTTTCCTTCATACAATCTATAAGATGACCAAAAGACCTACACGAATTAAGTAAATAAAATTTGAGATCAGATAAGTTATAAAACTCTAAAGCCTTTAGTACTCAACAAAACGCCATTGAATCATACTTTTGCTGAGTTCAAGAATATCTCATAGATTTTTTCTTTAGAAAAACCAACATATACCTCTTTAGAAGAAGTATATGTGCGAAACAGGTTTCCCTACGGAAAGCATTAAAATCTCCGAGCCCATTACGATGAAGACGACATGAATTTGGTCTTAAAAATGCTGTTCTAATACATCAATAGATCTCGATGAGATCTGCATAATAATGTGCGATTCAATCAGTTTTATCGCTACTGAAGGCTCCGTTTATGCTGAGAAAATGTTGCATTCAAGTTTCTTCAGCTTCAAAACACCAACTACTATGTGATAAGACTACCAGACATGCATGACTACTGTCTGTAAAAAAAAGCTGGCACGTGGCTAATTTTTAATACCTCAACAAAGGAAAGTGCTGGAGCGATGCGATTTTCACCATTTTGTAGAAAAGACTGTATGTTATTATTTAACTTATAGGAGCAAAAACTAAAGTTTTCTCAGGTGGTATATCCGAGGGGTTTTTAAAAGATTAGATCGTCGCTACCCAGTTTTCTCTAGCGGCACCTATGTTTTGCTGCTGAGCAATTCTGGGATAAAGTTCGATCGCATGGGACTTCCTAGAAACACTGATACGTGCTTAGAATGCATGAAATAGCAGCAACTGGTTTTTTCAATCATGTAAAAAAAGTGGAAGATGTCTTCAAAAAGGGAATGGCTTTGTAGAAACAATTGAAAGCACAACTGACGTCCAGAAAAATCGATGATGAAAAACAAATCTCTTTGATGGTGAAAGTTGATTTTTACCGCTTGCCGGGAAGAAAAAAGAGCTATCTTATCTTATTATGCGCAGATGCACTCTTCTCAGAAGACAGTTCAGTACTTTGAAAAATTCATAATTTTTCAAAATCTCAAAATTTTAATGCATTTAATTTTCTGACTCGTAATTAAAACTTTTCAACATAAAAAATTTGGTCTTATTCAGCTTTTACTGGTGATGTTACTGGGGAAAATTAGCTTATTATTGTTCAGTTATAGACAGAATACCATAATTAGTGTATTTTTTAATATCAGGGACCATTTTCAGATAAATTTTACTCCAAGAGAAGAATTGTTAAATTCTACTCCAAGTCAAAATTCTGAAGGGCGTTGGTATGAATTACTTTCACCAACACAAATCTCGATTGGAGAACAAAAGTCGGATGACAATAAGAAGCAGCAACAGAAGAAGAAAAAATGTCGAGGTAATCGTAAGGCACAACATTTGAGAAGACGAGAACGTCGAGATCAACAAATAATCAAAACTCATGGTACAATTTGTATCATACAAATGATGTAGATCAAGATATCATTACTATAGGTGAAGATAACGATGATCCAATGGAAGAAGATCTCGAACAAATTCAAGTAACTCATTAGTAAAAAAAGTAGTAGTTTTCTGTTTTATACTTTTTAATTATATTTAGGAATATTCATTGAGTACATGGTTTCTAACGATAAAAGCATAGCTCAAAAATCTCCATCACGGGATCGATGACCAGATTAGCATGGCGGTCCTATCAATATACAGTTGTGAGACGGTGACATCACCAAAAATAAGCAAAATGGCTGAAAATATAAAACAGATATCGATTTATAATTTTTATAAAAATATTCCTGTTTTCGATTTGTACGCATAGTTAATAACTGAGAATTTTACGAAAAAGGAAAACTGATGATTTTTGACATTCTCTAAAATCGAAATCATGAAATGAATATTGTTTTTAACGATAGCCAAAAATCATACTTTATAAAAAAATCTTAAATCAAAACCCGATTTTGTAGGTTCCGAGAAAATCGACTTTTGATTTTACAAAAATTTTGAGAATGAACGAAAAAGTGGTTTTAGAAATTTTATAAAATCCTCAACTATTAACTATGCGCACAAATCTAAATTCTCTTTTATTCATCAACATAATTTACAGTATAGGTCTAGAAAAAGCTAGAGAAATATAGTCAGCTTTATACTAACAAAAAGATTAATTCTAAATTCTTTCGTAGAATTCTGAGTGTTCGTGATGAATACAATGTGAGATTAGAGCTTCATTCGGTCGGATTCACTTACCCTATAGTCTGCTCGTCTGTTTTCTTAAGAAATACATATGCAGAGAATGAATCACGTATTTTTCGAATAATTATTGAAGTAGTGGAGCAAGTACATAATGCATTCTTTTGTCACAGCACAACAATTTGAGTATATTAATCGACTAAAAGCAAAAACTCCACCAAATGAAGCGTTAATCCAGTGTGACTTTGCCGAAAATTATACCGTGATAGTCCAGAACGAGATTCAAAGTAGCTATTGGTCCCAATCTCAAGCAGGTCTTCAAAACGGAAAACAAATTCAAAAACTGGATAATTATAGCTGACGAAAAAAGTCATAATACTTGTTTTGTACATTTCGCTCAAAAGCTGATTACGAATTACGTGAAATCTATTCTATTCCACCGCTCACAGGAAGGGCCCCTGTGATGGTCTAGGGCTTATATTGAAGTCGGCCGCCCATAAACATACAATTCAACCAAGTGGATCTGCGAACTCGTTTATTCATCCGAAAGATTTCACAATCAAAAGAGACAATTCAAAAGCTCCATTAACTCAATTGTTTTCCCTTTATAGTGGCAACGAATAGTCCAGCTTCGACGACTGAAATTCTCTACGCATCGACTGCTGATATTACTCAAAATTATGAGCAAGTATTACGAGATCGATGGAATCAACTTTCAGCCCACGTCTTGCGTCTTCTTCTTTGCAGTATGTCCCAAAGAAAAGTCCGGTAAGACATGCCGTAAAGAAGAAAAAAAACATAGAAAAAGGCAAATCAGTCGAACCTAAGACAAAGCATGTTAGTAGCTGAGGTCATTTTTCTTTAGGAACAATAAAAATCTTATCTAAACTTTAACTAACTATAAGAAAAATAAGAAAACGTGTATATTGACACATTAACTGGATCTGTTATTGATCTGTTGAACATATTTTAAAAAATTTTGTCTGCTTTTAGTTATTTCATCACTTTGAAGCGCTCGATCACAATGTAATTAGATGCAACACAACTTCTCTTTCTGATGACCATTCGGATTTGAAGATGCTTTCAACCAATGTTACAAAAACTTTGAAACGCTTACGCTCAGTCTCCGATGTGTACAATGAATATCATTATCTCTATTTGATAAAGAGGTACGAAATTGTTTAATGATATCTCTTCCATGATATAAACCTGTATGCACGATAAGTGACGACACTATGGCAAAACTCAAGGCAAAAGCAACAATAGCGGCAATACTGAGATGAGGAGAACCATAAACTCTATTGTACATTTCATAAGCAGTTACATTAAAACGACCTTGAGCATCAATTATTTGATTTATATCGTACAAATTTCCATTTAAATTAAAAAATTCTAGATAACTAATGGGCAATATTTTTGTATACCATAAATTTGAATAATAGACAATTGGTGCGACTATCCCGACACTTAAAACAAAACCAATAAACATATTAATTTGACACCATTTCGGTACGATAATTGGACTGTTCAAAAAACTGGTTAACGTATACCAGTCGAAGTCTAAAGTTCCAATGGCAAAGCCATTAGCACCAGTTAATTGAGATAGTACAAAATCATGCAAATCCAGGATAATCTTCTTAAAACAGGCATGATGAAACCAGGAAGCCAGTAATGAATGAATTGACATATAGAAGCAATGAGAAAAAATTTGAAACGACTAATGTCCCATCTTGAGTTGTAAGCTAAGTGTCCATCAACAGTCGATTTTTCGTGCAAGGTACGAAGAAGAATTATATAGGGAAATTTCGCCGGCCACATCATTGCTGAAGGCCATACTAAGAAACGACGCATTATACCAGGAATACTTAAACAAATTAATTGTATAGAAACTATAAAAATAATGGCAGCTATAGGATTCACAGATCTGTTGTAAAATATTCGTTGACTATCAATCGAATTAAGAGCAAACGATGAATAAATTGATGTAGCCATTAGAACTGTAAGTCCATGTTCTTTCATTGTAAATTGTCCAGGATTGAGTGAAAATGAATATCCAAAACATAGTTTAAACTGTTTTTTGGGCAATACAAATGCCAAAAATTTCCCTATTGGATATGATAACACAATTACGTGGAATGGAAGAATAGTAAATACATTCTTTTTGTAACGGAAATATGTATTTACAGCTGTTGTTATCAGTGTTAAAGATAAACCTATAAATCATGTGCGAAATGTTAAACATAAAATCTTAGGATCATCTTTATTCGATATAACTGCACCCACTTCTTCATATGACCATTGTTCAGCATCAATGTATGTTGAATGAACATCTGTTGATGATGTTTCTTCAATATGAGTTTGAGTACGTCGTTCATTCATGATAATAAAATCAAAAGTTTCTTTTAAATACAAACAGCGTTTGCGTCGTATGTAGGTTTTTTCCGATGAAGTTTGGATGGAGTCCAATGAAGGTTTTTTGTATAAGTTTTATTTATTGAATAGTTAAACATAGGACGTACAATCAATAGAGCAAAAAGAAGGAGGCGAACGCATTATATTTTTTGACCATTTGATTTATGTTGCTTTATGAACAAGAAAAAACCAAGCAGAATAAGGTAGAAAGAGACAGAAAACGTTGCCAGTGTTAACGATGTAGTAATATCTCATGATACTGTACGTATACCTATACCTTTTTTGACACATTAGTCATTAGTGATACTTCCTTTTTTTACCTTTGATTTCACAGCTATATTTGCAATGTTTCCATTTTCTCTCTTGTTTTTCTTTTGTTTTTGATTCAGTTGTCAGTGTTTATAGCGGGAGAAATTTGAGAAATGGGGGCCAGTATTAAGTCAAAATTAATGTCAAAAGAAAATGAATTACTACACTCAGAGATGCAAACAGTCCTTTCTAATAACCGACACGACGAAAACCAAGAGGATGTAACATTAATTTGGCTCGATACAATACAATCAGGATGTCAAACAATCACTACGCAAAATTAACGATTATGTTCTATTTTATTCGGATGAATCAGCATGCGTCGCTTATATTCGCTCAATTAAGAATGAACGAATCTTTTTGATCTTTTCTGGTTCAGAAGAATTGTTAGAAGCATTTTATTCATTGGAACAAATCGATTCCATATTTATCTTTTGTTCAAAAGAAGAGGCTAACTGTAAGAATTTAACTAATAATGATAATAATAACATCATTGGTACTTACAATGAACAATTAGAATTGATTTCAAATATAGAAAAACAAACTGTCTCTGTGAAAAACAATCGGCTGTCTTTGGTTTGTACAATCAACACGAGAAGAATACCCGTAATTTGACCAATGAATCTGGATCATTTGTCTTTTTCCAATTATTTAAAACAGTTATCTTACAAATGAAACAAACACCGGAAACACGTCAAGAAATGTTGAACAAAAGCCAAGCTTATTATCGTGACAACAGAAAACAATTAGTTAACGTCAAAGAATTCGAGGAGAATTACAAACCGAGTCAAGCTATTCAATGGTATACTCGCGACTCATTTGTCTATAGACTAGTAAATAAAGCACTTCGAACAGAAGATATTGAAGCGCTCCATAGCAGAATGGTTAGATATCACATTATAATACGATGGAGACATATTTCGTATAATTTATAATCATAGCACCTCAAACAATTTTGAAAAAGGAATAATTTAATATTTGAACAACCACACATTTAGATTTTATATCACTGATTTATGTACACAACTTCAGCAGCAATATAAACAACAATTAAGAAATCAAAAATTAAAACTATACTGTGGCTTTAAATTGAACAATAATGAAGTACAAACATTGAATAATAATGTAGGCAATTTAATATCGATTAACGGTTTTCTCTCAACAAGTCGTCTTCGGACGGTAGCATTGGATTTTGCTAAAAAACCAACAAAACGTAAAGTAGAATAAGTTCTATTTGAAATTGATGTTGATACAACAGAAACAGATGAAATTGTTTTAGCTGATATTATGGAACATAGTCAATACAAGGATGAACAAGAAGTTCTGTTTGATCTAGGTATGCAAAACCGAAGATTAAGAAAGAAGGGCTCTTTTCTACTTGATCTCTGATTATAGGTGATGCATTTAAAATCAATAGTTGTTCATATGACAACCTCAATGAAATATGGTTGATTCGAACAACAGCCACAAATGAAGGAGCTGAACTGGCCTCGGGCTATATTGAATATCAGAAGGAGAAAATTATACATTCTGATTCGGTTCTAATGTATGGTCATCTATTGGTTGATATGGGTCAATTTGAAAAATCACAAAAATATTTTGAAAATATTCTTCGACGACGTCCTAATGATGAAGAAGTTGCATGTATCTACCATACTATCGGTCGATCATGTCGATTAAAATGTGATTACGATCGAGCATAAATATACTATTAACATTCATACAATATACATATTCAAGCGTATCCACAACGATCAAGGAGTGCAGCCAAATCCTTAAATGGAATGGGAATGGTCTATAATGAACAGAAAAAATACGATTTGTCAATTGAATATTTGTTAAAAGCTTTGCATATGTATGAAAAATGTTTGCCATCCGAACATTCTGACATTGCTGGAACATTGAATAATTTGGTAAATGTTTATCGAGATAAGGACCAATTTGATTTGGCCTTATCATATTTAAAACGTGCAGAAAAGATTTATGAGCGCATTCTCCCTAATCAACATCCCTCGATTGCTACAGTCCTAAATAATACTGCTAATGTTTATTACAAACAACATGATTACGAACAAGCCTTGCAGTGTCATATGAAAGTTTTAAATATAAGAGAAAATCATTACCAACAGATAATATTGATTTGATACGATCCCTCGATAATATTGGTCTCGTTTATTATCAACTATCGAATTTCAATCAAGCACTAGAGTATTTTCAAAAAGCATTTAATACGGCAAAAGGAACGTTAGCATCAACGGATATTTTACTAACACAAATCAATCAGCATATTAATTTTATTGACCCAGAAGGAGAAGAAATCGAAATTAAACGATTTTGAGTAATTTTGTTTACAATTTAATTGGGCCTAAAAACCATTGGTCTCACATAAATATAAAGAAACATTGCAAACATAGCTGTGAAATCAAAAGTAAAAAAAAGGGAGTATCGGTAATGACTAATGCGTCAAAAAAGGTATAGGTATACGTACAGTATCATGAGATATTACTACATCGTTAACACGGGCAATGTTTTTTGTCTCTTTCTACCTCATTCTGCTTGGTTTTTTCCTTGTTCATAAAGCAACATAAATTAAATAGTCAAAAAATATAATGCATTCGCGTTTCTTAGTTTAAACTATGTTTTGGATATTCATTTTCACTCAATCCTGGACAATTTACAATGAAAGAACATGGACTTACAGTTCTAATGGCTACATCAATTTATTCATCGTTTGCTCTTAATTCGATTGATAGTCAACGAATATTTTACAACAGATCTGTGAATCCTATAGCTGCCATTATTTTTATAGTTTCTATACAATTAATTTGTTTAAGTATTCCTGGTATAATGCGTCGTTTCTTAGTATGGCCTTCAGCAATGATGTGGCCGGCGAACTTTCCCTATATAATTCTTCTTCGTACCTTGCACGAAAAATCAACTGTTGATGGACACTTAGCTTACAACTCAAGATGGGACATTAGTCGTTTCAAATTTTTTCTCATTGCTTCTATGTGTCAATTCATTTATTACTGGCTTACTTTTCACCCTCACCTTTACAGAGTTTGTGCTTTGATCGGAAGATAGATCGAAAAAGGCGATTTTGGAAAAAAATCTCCACCCCATCACCCTCAAAAATACCTACTGAAAAAGTCGTCTTGATTTCTGCTCTTAAAGGTTTCTTTAATCCATTCGAAAGAAACTCTGTGAAGAAAAAGCCTCTTAAAGATATTCCTCTTACAAAATCCTGCTTAAATAAATTGTTTAATCATAGCGTCTTGAAAAATATACTAAAACAGGTCGATTTTGTTTCTTACATTAAGAGACTTTTATTATTGCAGGATAGATGCAAAAAAGTAAAAAAGCAATGTGTGCCTACGAGAACTGAACTCGACCACTTTGTATCAGAATATATCATATATTACATAGAATTACATATACTTACGAAGTATCACCAACTAGACTATCCAGGGGCGACAGAACGGTTTGAAAGCTGTGGGAGAGAACTTTTTTTCCTGTAAAGTCAACGAAAACTACTTAGGGCTATCCAAAAGTAGTGAGGGAGGTACTATTTTTTCATATAGAAAGCTTGAAAAATGTTTCTTTTTTTATGAACAGATAGAGCGTCTTTCGCTCTATTTTTCTATGCTATTTGATCACTATTCAACTAATATAATAATAATAAAATTTCGATAAGATCTATTTC
>CAJNOQ010005558.1:0-15098 GCA_905250885.1 Didymodactylos carnosus | reverse complement strand
TATAATGTGGTTGTTGTTCAATTTCAGTGCTAATATTATGAGCACGTTTCATAATGTGAAGCACTAATCCACGCTAAAGAAATAGTGTAAAAATGAAACAAAAAAAAAGAAAACGCTTGTTTTTTTCTAAATATAATTACGTACAAGAACTTTTGATTCTGGTTTATCCGTACATGGAATAATATAAATAATATCGACTGGAAATTCGCCTTCACGATTTGTACGATCATTGATACCGGTTAGAAAACCTGATTCCAAATTTTTTTTACTTTCATCATCCAATATCACAATATCACCACGTAATAATTCTAATTTTCCAGCACCACGTTCTAGTAAAAAGTAAAAAATAAAATAAAAATATACCATATGTTATTATTATAAAGATTAATAATATAGAACATACTTGCTGGTTTATAATCTTTTTGAGCAATACCCATTCGTGATCGATCTTTCAAATTTGAATGAATTGATTTCAATAATGTTTCTAAATCAGCTCCCATTGCTAATGTAAACGTATAATCACCATAAACAGTTTCTAACGTATAATGATAATAATTTAATACATGATCACTGTAAGAAAACAAATATTTTTATAATATAAAAAATAATAATAAAAATTGGATATAATAAAAACTTACTGATCTTTTCTTATCGATGTTATTTCTGGATAACGTATTTCACCTAAACTAATTTGTGTTTCTTTAGAAAAAAAATGAATCATATCTTTTCCAATTGATAAACCAGCAGCTGGTACTTCGTCAATTAATGGTCCGGATAATGTTGATATTTCAAATACACGTGAAAATATCATGGGCCATTTTTGTTGAGCATACATGATAACATCTTTTTTTATTTCTCGACGAATTTGTTCACGAGATTTAAATTTTTGTTTTAAACGCTATTAATGGAAAGAAATTGATTAATAGACTTTTTGTATTATAATTCAAAAATTTGTATTAGTATTATTATCATCAAGCTATATTAATATTGTATATTTTACCTTGATAACTCGTTTGAACTAAGAAAAAATAGTCAAGATGATTATGATTTATAATTAAGAATAGATATTATTCAATTATTCACTTCTCCATCTTTTTGGATTGCTTTTTGTACAATAGCATCAATTTGTTTTTCTGTTAATACTGGTTTTATTTTTTGATTATTATCAGGTAATCCGGGTGGGGATGGTGTTAACTCTTGAACAATTTGTTTCATTTTATCTGGTTCTATATCTTTTCCATGTACTATGTAATAATGTTGTACAATTAATAAAACAAATTCTGTTTCATCTGCCACAGGCTCATACGTATAAATATTAGCTCGGATTCCTTTAGATGACAGAAAATAATAATAAAAAAAAAAAATGAAATAGATTTATAATAATATTTTTTATTTCATCCTACCATTAATTATTTGGTCATAAATATAATCGATAGCTATTGGATCATCATCGAGATTTTCCCATGGAGCAAATATTTGTTTACAAAATACATATTGTATTTCCACAGGTCTTTCAACTTCACCTTTTAATTCGATTTGACCCATTTCTATTCGTGATAATATATCAAATACATGATCATTATTAAAACCAATTGAATAACCCTAAAAAATATACAGAAAAGTAAATAATAATCAGAGATATATTCGAATAAGAGAGATTATTTACTTCTGTTTTATATTGTGCATATAATGACCATCCAAATGTTGCCTTGATCTCTAATTGTCGGGCTAATTCTGCGCAAGCTTCTTCAGCTGTTGTTGCTGGATCAGAACAAACATTTTTAACTATATCACCATGTATTATATTCGCTTTAATTTCCATTGGTTGTGCTTTTTGTAAACCCTAAATAATTATCATGTAATTTTTACTATTCACAGATAAAATAAATTGACTTACTTCAATTTCTTCCATACTTAATGGTTCATTTCTAGAACCATTTTTATATGTACGTTTTAAGGCAAATTCACAAAATTCTGCTAATTGATCAGGAGCCTTTTGAATAAAATTACGTAAAAAGCGTACCAACTAAAAGAGATAAAAATTAAGTAAACGAAAATAAATTAAATAAATTTTTACATTTGAACTTGGTGGAAATGTACATAGACATAATGAAAGTAAAAACCATCCACGTATATACGAACGTTGACGTTGTTCCATTTTTTCGGAATTTTTACTTTTTTTATCCCGTTTTGCTGGATGATCAGTGAGTTGTTTACATAACTGACAGAATATTTCATCTCTAAATAAGGTGTAATTTAGAAAATATTTTTATTTTTAGATTAATTTTTCTTCTCACCTCAATCGTGGACGAATGATACCTAACATTGATATCATTTGAACTTTTTCTAATGATGTTAAAGCACGATCTTCACGAAATGGATTGTCTCGTTTGAGACGTTCTTCAAAATAAACTGATTTTTTTCTCATAGCTCGTATGCGATCAAGAGCTTTTGCACGAATACTCCGTTTCTTTTTCTTAAAATGTTATATAAACACAATAAACATTGAATAATATAGAGAAATTCTTAGTCTCGATTACCCTTTCATGTGGATCATCTTGTTCCTCAAGTTTTATTTCCAACTGATGAGCGATAAGTGGATATAATACTGGTATCATTATTTCATATTGAGACTAAAAAGAATTGTATTGGCTTAGTATATAGAACGAGAGTTGTTGTTTGTAGTCACATTTGAACTCACATCAAGTCTTTTTAATTCTTTATCATCTTTTTTTTCGGTCGATCTTGGTGTTTCTACATCATCTTTGTCGCCCATAAATCTCATAATTATTTCAAAAAGAGCTTCAGCAGCCTAAAAGTAGCCAATTGTTGTTATTTTTTCTCATTTCAAAAATTCACAGTTATTATTACTTGTTGATCAACAGGTGATTTTAAATTCAATAGTGATTTAGCTATTTCTTTATCTGAAAAACTTGCATCATTTCCATGTTGAAAATATTTAGCAGCAAATTTTTCAAAATTATGTCGTTGAACATCACTTTTAAATGGATCTAATTCACGTTTTAATCTTTCTTTCTAGAAAAAAATACTTATGCTCATTTTTTTCCTCAAACTCATTATCATATGTAGTAGAATCGTCGACTAACTTTTGTGGAACCTTCAAGGTCACCATTTTCATCATAATCCTTTCCACTTCGACCTGCTCGTTTTTCTCTTGCATTTGCAATATCTTGTCGTTCTTGTTCATGAATTTCTTCCTCCAAATTTGCCAAACGTTCCTACATCACCAAAAGAAAAAAGCATAGACACTTATAAAATGTCAGATATTTCCTCTTTCATACTTGATAAGCTGCTTCTGCTGCTTCTCGCGCCTTCTCTGGGCCTAATTCAGGCGTTAAGCGTTGTTCTTCTTCATAACGAAAATTTTCTAATTCTTCCATTTTCATAGCCTTAATACACAAACTATCATCAGTCTAAGATATTGATCTATTTATAATCATTTTACTCTGATTTGGTGTCGTCGAACATCTCTCCAAGCTAAATACTGTAAACCTTTCTCTTGTAGAATTTTAATTGCTTGTGGGCGAAATTTTGCATGTCGTCGAGCTAGCGCACCTTTACATAATAACTGAACATAACAAAACATATATAATTCTTTTCTAATATCATGATACTGATGTTACATACTTGAAGTTTTGGTAATGTTTCAACATAGAATTGTTTTTTTACATCAATATGCTGCATATCGTATACAGCTTGTAAACGTCGAAAACCATGTCGCATCTGAATAAAAACATTAATCAAAATAACAATAAACTCTAAATTACAATATATCTTACTTCACAATAGGCTTTTCGTTCAGCGTAGCATGTCCATGTTTGTTGTAACCATCTTGCTAATTTTTTCGCTCGCTCAAATTGTCGTTCAGCATAATAACGACGAACGGCTTTTTGTAATGCCAGTATACGATCAGCAATCAATTTTTGTCGCACTTGTTCCAACATCATGTCATGTTCATCCTAGCAAAATAAATATCAGGTAATATGGAAGATATTTCATTTAAAAATTATTTACTTTTAAAAACACTTTTGTTTTTCCAATTTGATAATCTTGACCAGCCAAAGCTATTTCACATATTTTTGCCGCTAGTGCACGTTGATTACCTCGATCACCTCTTTCTTCTGATATTTTATGCAATTTCTCAATTGCTGGTGCAATAGCAGCATAACGATGCACAAATTCGTTAAAATTATGGCGAATTGGATAACCGAGTTTGCGAATATTGATTGTTTCCATCATACCACTGTAACGTAATTGTTGAACAACACGTTCGCGATCAAAATTCTGTTAAAAAAGAAATGATAAATATGATTTAGTTATATTCATATCATACATTTATTAAAAATGTTTACTTACATGTACAGCTTTAAATTCATTCGGTTTAATACAACGGATGAAAAATGGTTCACATTTACGTAATGCAGCTAATAATGTTTCTAATGATTTTCGAAATTGATTCGCAAGTGATGGTTTTCGTTTTTGATCATCCTATCATTAACATAGATATATAACATGAAATATAGATAAATTGACAAAACGTACCAAATTCAATAATTCGATTGGAAATATTGTTTTTATCAGACGATTTTCACTTTTAGATAAAACAGCTTTCAAATCATTACTGAATGTATCACGATTTTTTTCAAGAAAATCTAAAATTATTTTAATTTATATTTAATTCAATAAATTATAGTATATTTTAGAAAATGTAAAAACGTACTGGTACAATCATAGGGAACGGGTCCAGCAAAATGTTTTANCAAAACGTACCAAATTCAATAATTCGATTGGAAATATTGTTTTTATCAGACGATTTTCACTTTTAGATAAAACAGCTTTCAAATCATTACTGAATGTATCACGATTTTTTTCAAGAAAATCTAAAATTATTTTAATTTATATTTAATTCAATAAATTATAGTATATTTTAGAAAATGTAAAAACGTACTGGTACAATCATAGGGAACGGGTCCAGCAAAATGTTTTATTAGAAAGTTCAATATGGATGAACGATGTTCAATGTAGTATCTTAATATTAATATTTTATAGACGTCATAATTAAATAATTCATACACCAAACATCAATTGTTTTCCACCTTGTCTTGTTGATGAAATATAATGTGCATTTTTACCATGATGTTGAGTTAATTTATTACATAAGGTTTCATCAGTACCCTGCAAATGAATATACAGTATCAATGATAGATAACAAAAAAAAACGAAAAATCAGTTTATTATTTACCTGAGGATAAATTGTTTCTTCATCAATAAGACTAATTATACTTAATTTACCTCTTGCTAATAAATTCAATATGTCTTCATTATCTTTAAAGGCAATTTTTGCCCAATTGACTCCTTCTTTCTCATATTCTATCTGTTCAAGTTTAAATACATGATGAACAAAAAATTGTTGGAGTTCTTCATTCGTATAATTAATACATAATTGTTCAAAACTGAAAAGTTTAACTTATAAGTCAGAAAAATCAAGTGTATGAGTGAATTGCATTGGCATTGTACCGTTTCGAAAAAAAACTCGGAAAAAAACAATTTGCGAATAAAAAAATTCTGAATTAGATATTAGATAGTACTACTTTCGAGGTTTATGGAAAAAGAAATTTCCAGCACTTGGTCGTATATTGGCTGAGAAATTTGATTTTTTCCAAGAGCTTCGAAGGCCGTTTTCACCTTCTATTAAAAAAGTCACTATTCTCACTCAATAAACATCAGAACTAGTTCAGACCTTCAGGATGTGGTTAATTTTCTCCGCTAAACATGATAGCAAGACCGAAAAAATCGAAAAAGCATATTTGTATTAATGGGTATTACAGAAACCTTTTTGAAAAACCTTAAGGTTTTGTAAAATTTCTTTTGAGATCTCCTATCAATAGGATATAGAGTAGCTTAAATACTCTACATTCTGAAGACTTGAATTCGTTCTGATGTTTATTGAGTGAATAGTGAGTTTTTTAATAGAAGCTGAAAACAGCCTGAAAACCCAAATTTTCGTAAAACTCGCTTTTCGTTAGACTTCTAGAACTTTTTCTAAAAATGAATATTGCCACAAGATTCAGCATGATCGATTACCTGTAGTCTGTCCGTTTGCAAGGCTACCAATAGTCACCGGGTGCCAGTCCTGGGACTCGTCGGAAACCCGACACAACACCTGAGCCGCGAAAAATCAAGGTCTCGTTTGACTCTCATTTTGATTCATCAGATAGATCACGCTGACTTCAAGGAATCTATTGATGTATTATGAGTATCAGTTATACCCAGTTTTGATCAAGTTATAGACAGAATAAATCTCGCAGGACATTTTTGATGTTAACTGCACTTTTCTCAGGAACGAAGTGTTTTCGAAAGCTCGTTTTTTTATCACATACTAATCGTCCAAGAAGGAAAAAAGGATTTGAAAATTTTTTAAATCATTTGTGTCGTATGGCGACCGTCTTAAAGTCTCGCAGGACAAAATTTTGAAAAGTGTCTGTAACAGCAGTTTTTCCTCGAGCTTTTATGGGAAACTTAATTTTACTTGAAATCAAAGTACATAATTTGAAAGCTGGGTTACAAATTCTATTAAATTATAATTCAGTAATCTTTAAATAGGGTGGAGGAAAACTCCCGTTTCTTTCGAGAGGCGGCGCCAAAATCACTCTGTTTTGGCCTTGTTTCGTTCATATCTCGACAACCAAATGAGATGGAAACTTTTTTTTTTCAGTACTGAATAACCATCTTTAAACGAACAAAGCAAAAAAAATATTAAGTTTTGTTCCGTAGAACAACTTTTATAAGCAAAACAATCGGTGAACAGCAACGACACAATACCAATCCAATTCACTCATATATTTCTACATACCTATTTTTATCAAAATTTTCAAATCCAAATATGTCCAAAACACCAATCGATCTTAAAGTGTCATCTGGTTTTATATCACTGTTATCCGAATTCATGGCCATATTAATTCTATCAATTAACCATTCGAATAATTGACCATAGATACCTTTTACAAATGCATCACTAGCAATAACAGAATCGGTATCAAAATATGTTGTGAATAAATTCTTTTTTTAAACGTACCGAACATCAATTGCTGATGCCGTTGTTAATGCTCGTACTACTTTGCCTTGTCCTTGAACAACCAGTGTCCGTGTTGTTAACGCTTTGTTCAATTGTTCAGCATCAACCTATATCATCATTTTGTTTAAAATTTGTATCATTCAATAATGATAAATGTTGATAATTCTTACTTTTAACAATGATGCAATTACTTGTAACAGTTTAATATCTTTAATTGTAACACTGTCCATGTTTGACTTTGTTTGAACTATTTATATTCAAAATAGAAAATAGAGAAATTGTTATTTTTATATAATTTCAATACAAACCATTGTATTGTAAATTTCCCAAATGTAATACAACCGCTAATATTCGAAATATTTCAGATAATTCATCATCGCTAAACATCAACACTTTACACGCATTACGAATTGCTTTCCATTCGTCAGCATCATTACGTGTATCAACTTTTATTGAACTCTAAGAAACAAATCAACACAATAATCAATTTTCTATTGAAGTAGACATAAACATTTACCTTATTTAAATAGGCATAATCTTGTGGCTTTGTTAAACTTAGTTTAGCTCTTTCATCATTTCCTATACCGGCTAATAAACAATAGAAGATATGGTAGTTACGTTCATCTTTGGCCTATAAATCAATAGAAGAAGTTATATATTGTAAATTATAAAATTGAAATTTGTCTTACTTGTGATACAATACGCGA
The DNA here is from genome assembly GCA_905250885.1 of Didymodactylos carnosus. Lineage (NCBI taxonomy): Eukaryota > Metazoa > Rotifera > Eurotatoria > Philodinida > Philodinidae > Didymodactylos > Didymodactylos carnosus. The sequence continues at coordinate 7,295 of CAJNOQ010005558.1, read as the reverse complement.
TTTTTCCAATAAATATTGATCAATTTTTGCTCGACCAATAGAGCCATGTTCATCAAAAAAAATTGTAATATATTTTCCAAATCGACTACTGTTATCGTTACGAATTGTTTTTGCATTGCCGAAAGCTGAATTAAAAGAAAATATGATAACATAATATTTTATCTAATAACTATCAATATCACCTTCCATAATTGGATTTGCTTCTAATATTTGCTGTTCGATACTTGAATTTTTTTTGGTACCACTAATGGCTGCCAAGCATTGAAGAATATGCTTTGTTGACTCTGTTTTACCGGCACCAGATTCACCACTAAAAGTTTTTTAATTAAATTTTTAATCTATAAAAAAGTAATCTTTTACTAACCTAATTATAACACATTGATTGTGTCTTGCATTTGGATCGGTATTGTCTCTCAACATATTCTGATAGGCATTATCACCGGTAGCAAATGTATGCGGTTCCAATTCACCAAACTTTTTATTTCTATAAGCTCTTAAATAATCTGCATTATACACATTGAGTACTTGATAAGGATTAACGGCAATTAGAATTGAACCAATGTATGTCTGCGATCATAGCAATATAATCTTAGTAAATATATGTAGGAATAATCACTATTTTTACTTACATAGATATTATCTTTGTAATAGCGCAATAGTAAATTTCTGCATATTGCACCTTCTGTTAAATCTCCAAGATGAATCATATCTGGTATATCTTGAAATGATGTTTTATGCATGTTCTTATACGCTCCCGGAACATTTTTAATAATTCGTTCCTATATATATATATATCAAGTGACTTATTCCGTTATTAGGAATGGAAAACGTTAGAGATAAACAAACCTTTCCATTATCATCAATAACTTTAAGCTGAGTTTGTTGAGCATCGATAACTTTCGCACCAATTTCAACATCAAATTCACCATTTTTATCTGGTGGAAGCCAAATATATTGACTCTAAATTAAATTCAAAACCTCACAAAATTAGTTTTCTCGAATCAGTTAAAATTTTTCCGAAAATATTTGAAAGCTCTTTTTGATCTATTACGTACCGCTATCTGCGCCATTTTTGGGCAAAATATAACTTCTAAATGATGAATCTACACTGCTATTTAAAATATGCACTGAAGAAGAAAAAGCTAAATTGAATAATAAAGTCAGGTAAAGGAATGATGACAAAAAAGTCGATCATGCGGAAATCGCACATTTTCTATCGGTAAGACATCCGTTCGTGTATCACTTTATCTCAGACTCCTACTATTCTTACTCATACACCTAGTTTGCAAAATACTTATGACTGATTTGGCAAAATTACCAAGTATGGATTTCTGTAATTTTCAGCTTAGTAGATTCTAGAAGGATAATCAGTTGTAAACGAAGATTTTGAAATTAAATTGAGCATAAGCTAAACTTGATTCAAGGATAAGTTGACGTGTGTGTGTGTATCTCGTTTTATAGTCAGCTTTTGAACTTTGAGAAATACAGTATGAGACAACCATCTAACGCAATACAGAATGTGGCGCCCTCTTTATAATGGGTGTTTCCCTCTATTTGCAAGTGTTTAAAGAGGTTCCTTCGAAAAAAGCGATTGATTTCTCGTTCACAGCCAATGAATGAGGTTAATGACGTATCCTGTGAATACGATCATAGGTTCATTTTGCTTTTACTCGGCTTATAATCGTAGATGATTTTTCTTTTACCCATTGGTCAATATCTTTCTCACTGTCACTAAATTTTCCATCTGAAGTCTAAATAGTCTCTTTCTGTGTACTTATGATCAAAACTGACAAAGAAAAGTTATTTCTACATGTAGTTTTACTTTTTAACCTATTTCACATGCGATGAGAGGTAGAACACGCGATTTCTCTTAAGTTAGCCGAGTTAAAATTCTTAGATATTCTTTGAATTGCTTGAGTTTAATGACGTTCTTGTTTCGTTCATCTTTCTCGCATAATCCATTCCCATCAGCCATCATAGTTCTAAATCTATTTCGAAGGAAATTGTCACAAATAATTTGAAAAATTGAAGAACATGATCATTTAAATAGCACATTGCAATTTGTTCAAAATGATCTCCAACTAATACATATAACATATCACAAGTGAATATTCATCTCTTTAGAATTTTACTTAACTCTGTTTTAGATATACATCGGTATGGCATCTTCTTCGTCAGATGGGAGTTATGAAAGTATTGGCCTTGTTAAACCAGAAGTATATGTTTATGTCATTCCACCACGCCAATCAACAACACGTAAACATCGTGCAGCCGATTGGAAACTAGATCAACCAAATTTTATTTGTCGTTTAAAAATTATCTCAAAAGGTGATCAATGTCTCATTCGTTTAGAAGATCGAAATACAGGTCAACATTTTGCCACATGTCCAGTTGAATCTTATCCATCGATAGCTGTTGAAAATGTCGAAGATTCTACAAGATATTTTGTTATTCGTGTTCAAAATGATAATGGTCAACAAGCATTCCTTGGCATGGGTTTTAATGATCGCAGTGATTCATTTGATTTTAATGTTGCATTACAAGATCATTTTAAATATTTAAAACAAGCAAAACAAATTGAACAAGAACAAAAACATCCTGAAACTATTGTTGATCAACATCCAAAATTAGATTTGAGTTTTAAAGAAGGGCAAACAATAAAAATTAATTTGAAAAGTGGTGCAACGGGCAATGAAGCAGAACGTAAACCAGGAGTCGTAAAAAAAAATGTAACAAGTGGTAAAGATAACAATATTGCTTTGCTACCACCACCACCTGGTTATACAATTCCAAAACTCACACCACCACCCAAAGCACAAGTTTTAATTAATCCACAGGAAACGATTCAACAGCAATCATCGCAAGAGGTTACTCCTCCCTCAAACACAAATAACAATTCGAATATTCATTCAGATCTAAGTTGGATGCAGTTTTAAAACGGTTGAATTTGCAATAAACTTGTCCTGGTTCGATTTTTCTTTGCTGATCTTGTCAAATATAATAGAATTTTTTCTTTTTTTTACCGAAATATGATTGTATAGAGGAAAGAATTTTTTTGTTCGTTCTATTTTTGTCTTTTGTCTCATTCTCTCGTTTATAATAATTTTAATTTAACTGCATATTTCAGTTTTTTTCGTTATGGAAATATATATCTATGTATTTATCATTAAAAGACGATTGAAAAATATGTAAAGCAAGCAAGATTGGGCTTATTTGACTGCAGAAAATTTATTATTGTTTTTCTATTCATTTTGGAGACATCCTGACAACAATGAAATTGAAAAAAAAATCATTTTAATGGAAAAGATCAGTTTAATATAATAATGATAATGCTGTTTGATTCAAGGGATAGACGACAAGATAAACAAGGAGGACCTATTAAATAGGTACCACAGAAGGTAAGCACAGTTTAAAATCTTGTTTTTATTATTCGAAACAACTTTATTAAATTTAAGATGTACGTATCGGCGATTATGTTTTTGGTATTACTTTGATGATGCTAGCACGTATTGATAATTCGGGTATCATCATGTTGTTGTCTAAAGTTATTCAAAATTTTGTGACAGATACATGATTTTTTGTCAAAAACTCTTACCGATGCATACATTATGTGAGAAATTTTGCCTGAGATAAATTTGTACAATTGAATAGGAAAGAAAAAATTATTTAAACAAAGCATATTGTAAAATAGCACGGTTATTTTCCAATTCTTACAAAGCAATAAACATAGATGAAACTTGGTTGAGATGATTATAAGTTGTTTATTTTATGGATGATCTATTGGCACTCTCGGGGGTGTCAGCTAGGAGCTATTGGCACTCTCATGCAAAAACCTTTGCTGGGAGTGTCAACAAGCATGTCATCTGACATATGAGCGGTCCGATGTTCCTCGAACTATACTTTGATTTGCAAGATTCGGATTGTATATTCGCGTCGTCATGGACAACTCGCTCATCGGGAAGAGGGTGGGTGGATAGCGAGAGTAAGTGAAAAAGCTAAAAATCTAATAGATGAAAATTGATATTGACTTGCGAGTGTCAGTTAGGAGATCATTTGATATTTAACCAATGCAATCTGAAAAGCTCTCTTATACAGCCTACGGCAAGGTTAAACTTCTTTGAACTCACTTGCTTGCTGTAATCATGGTTGGATTGAGTGTTCAGCATGACACTGAATACTGGAAATTTTCGTCTTATTATAAGGTTTTGTTATACCAATTTTCATGTATTAGATTTTCAGCTCTTTCATTCACTCTTACTATCCACCTGCCCTCTTCCCTCCTCGATGAGTGAGATGCCTGTCAACATACGAATATACAACCAGAATCTTGTGAGTCAAAGTATAGTTCGATGAACGGTCAAACGTCAGGCTCATATGTCAGGTGACGTCTTTGCTGACACTCCCAGCAAAGTTTTGTGCATAGGAGTATCAATAGCTTCTAGTTGACACTCTCGAGAGTGTCAATAGTCATTCCGTCATTTGATTTTAAGGTAGCATTCTTAGCGACATCGTAAAAATATTCGGATATAGCTTACAATTTTGATATGGAATCCTAACTGATCCATAATCTCTTCGATGTGACGTCAGCTGATAGTGCTCTAGAAAAACTAGCAACAGTCAATCTTAAACGCGAATTCTTAAGGGTACCCCTCCCCTCTTTTTGGGCTTTCCGTAGAAATGCTATGAAATAAAAATTAAAAGTCGCTAGGGCTTCGCATTTTCAGAACTGATCGGAAACTCAATGGAGCACTTTTTCGTTCTTGTTTCAAGTTTTCAAGTATTGCCGTTCACCAGTTTTTCAGAAAACTCGATTTTTCATTGTGCCACATTACGACCCCCCTTAAATTTCGTCCAATCGCGTTCAAAATTTTACCAGAGGTACTCAAGACACTATTGCAGAGCTATTTTTTTGGAATTTTATTTTAGACTTTTCTTTACCGAGTTATAGGGTTTCTAAAATTGAAAAACTTGGTTTTTGAGACGTTTTTCAGTATTTTTCCTATAACTCGACCAGGAAAAGTCTGAAAAAAATTTCCGAAAAATTAGCTCTGCGGAATGACCTTGAGTACCTCTGGTAACATTTTGAACGTGATCGGATGAAATTTAAGGGGGGTCGTAATGTGGCACAATGAAAAATCGAGTTTTCTGAAAAACTGGTGAACGGCAATACTTGAAAACTTGAAACAAGAACGAAAAAGTGCTCCACTGAGTTTCCGATCAGTTCTGAAAATGCGAAGCCCTAGCGACTTTTAATTTTTATTTCATAGCATTTCTACGGAAAGCCCAAAAAGAGGGGAGGGGTACCCTTAATGCCACTCCTGCGTTCGCTTGTAAACACGTTAAGATATGTATTACTATCTTAGTAGTAGAATTTAAAATCTTTGAGCGAACAGTGGATAGCATGTAATTTTTTTCAAATTATATATTCTGTAGGTTTTTATACTCTTTTTTTTCGTTTCAGTATTCCCAATTAAAGAATCTTGTATTAACACGTTTCTTCGAACCCGATGATATTGAAAAAGTACTACATTACCAGATCAAGTAATTATTTAACTTTTTTTCCCGTAATCTTTATTGTATTCAATGTTTTGTTTCTTATAGTGCAATCATAAGCCTAAGACATATCGTACGACTGAAGTGTGTGCAAATAAAATGATGAGACAATTGAATATATAATGCGCTTTTAATTTATTTAACATGAACCGTGTTTAAAAGAACGACATCGAGGTTATTGTTTTTGGTTTTTTTTCCCTCGTCATTTTTCTTCTTTACCTACTGAAATATGGTGACAGGTCAATTTTTACTTTTCAACAGAATACATAATGCTTCAGAGTATTATAATTACAAGAAAATGTCTCATATACAAAGTCATTTTGAACAACTCCAATAATAGTTGAAGCAAGTATATGCGTTGAAAGAAGCTCAAAATTGCGAATGTATGCAACCTGGTTGTATAAGGTATCGCTCACGGTTAATAAACAACGCGAGTGTTTTACGCATCTATACAAGAAGTACAGTTACTGTTTAAATAAACACTTAAAAGTTTAATTGTATATTCGATGAATTAAGCGAAGAATTTTGATATTTCATCAAGTGACGATGTCTTACATTCAAAATGTTTCAGCTGTTCGAGCTAAAAATGATATTAAAGAAAAACATTTTAGTCAAAGAAGAATACATGACACTGCACTTGTTGTTACTCTTATCACATTGCAAGTAAAAATAATAAAAATAATATTATTTATATATCAGTTGATTTGAGTGAAAACGGAAAAAGCAGCACTAACAGATGCTATAAAGAATAGATTATTTCTTATTTTGCATGTATTATTTATGTCTTTAGTTCAAAAGGCTTCAGTTTCTTTTCAAAAGAATCACTATTAAATTGTTTACAAGAATATATTAAAAAGTTCTGAATAAAATGCAAACGTGAAAAATTATGAGATATTCCGAAATTATCCCAATACAACGATGTCTATTGATTATAGCAGAAAAATAGAGATTTTTAAGACTGACTACTGTCTATTTCAAATTAAAAGGCAGTTGGTTAGTTTTTGAATAACTCGAGATCGAAAAGAGAGATAAAGACTTGCGGTTTTCACTGCTCGATAGTCAAGAGTTTAATGCATCTTTTCGTAATCAAAATGAATTTAAAAACTTTCTCAAAACCGGCTTTCTAGGAGATCTCGGAAAAACCGTTTCATAAGTCGAAAAGTTAAAATAGCCATCTATCGTTTTTTTCATGAGTAAATTAGTCAAACGTGTCCGTTTAAAAAATGGGAACTAAGCGAGACCTTGATTTTCACTGATTCGGACGTGGCATGGCATTTCTAAGAAGTCTCAAGGATGGCACTCAGTGGCTTGGAGTAACTTTCAAAATGCAACAGACATGCGTAATCAACCACACTGAATCTGATGGCAACGCTTATTATCGAAAAAAAAATCAGAAGTCTAATGAAAACTATGTTTTATAAAAAGTGGGATTTACAGGCTATTTTAAACTAAGGATAAAAAATTCAAAATTTACTCACAAGCATCAGAACCAGTTGAAAATTTCGGAATCTACGGTATTTATGCTATTCTACATCCTATTCATACCAAAATTATAAGAAAAGATTGAAAATCTTATGGTTTTTCGAAAGAGTTTCTAGAAAACTGGTGAACGAACAAATTGTTCCTCAGTTTATGTGATTATATAATCGTGTTCAGAGGACAAAATTAACCATATCCCGAAATTTTCAACTGGTTCTGATGCTTGTGAGTAAATTTTGAATTTTTTATCCTTAGTTTAAAAT
>CAJNOQ010005557.1:0-15100 GCA_905250885.1 Didymodactylos carnosus | reverse complement strand
ATATAGACTCGTCGAAGTTTGAACTTCGACTCGAGACAAATTTTCTCTCAATCGGGAGCCTCTCTGCGCTTACAAACGATCAAAACAAAAAGAAGAAAGTTGAAGACTAGATTCGAACTCCCGTTCTGGATTTTTCTATACACGCATGCAAATATTTTGTGAAGGAACAGTTCAACGGAAAATGCTTGTCATATAGCACATGCTCTAATGCATATCAACTGTCTTCCACTGTTGAACCCATGTATCAATCGTCTGTTTTTGAAGAAAACGTTTGGAACGCATATATGCGTCTCCCGTTCCGAAAGGGTTAAGTAAGAAAATGAATTATATCTTATTAGAAGAACATTTTAGTCACCACGCTACTGACAAGTTATGATAATTTATTTTTGTTCTTTCTTTCTCATACAGCAATGTTTACTTGTTGAAAGAAACAAGAACAACGTGCGAGTCGTGTTTTTCCTACTGGAAGTAAGTTATATACATTTATTCTTATTCATTCATTGTTTGTTTCATCCTTCTTTGGAGACGCATTTTTGATATTACTTTTTTCGGAACATTATCATACTTTAGAGGTTTGAAGTTTTTTCTGACGATGAGAAAAAGCTAACTTAAGTAATGTATGCCTAGACTGTAGTTGACTTAATAAATATTGGCCCGGTTCAAGGGTGTTCTGATTAGTGACCGAACCAGTTACTGCGGTTTTCGATAATTAGGCAGTGACGGTGTTTTTGCACATATTTATCCGCAACGAGTCATCTGTACAGAAGTGAAAATAGATCAGTTGATCAGTCAAACTGATCTTTATTACCTGGCCACAGGACCTCAGTTATTGCAGTGTTCACCAGTAGATGACAATCACGCTATGTGGGACTTGCGAACGCTACGTAAACCAGAACACTCAAGTCGATAAGTTGACAGAAGTTACAAAAGATACCTGTACTTGCCCAAAATATACGTACGAGTACTTCCAAAACTCAGTAATCGTGAGTTTTCTCGGCTCAAATTAAGTTATGATCTTTAGCTGATATGCGCAACAAATGACTCATTTTTATTAGAACAAAACCCAACAGCACAAGTAACACAGAAAGCATAGATAAAAGAAATCTTTGCTGTTAAAAGCTACCGTCCGCTTTTGAAAATCAATTATGCTCATACCTTTACTAGAGAATCCTGTTTCTATACTTTCAGAAAGTTTCCTATCAATCAATAATTAGTATTAACCATGAATGCACTTGTTAAGCCTATAATAGCACCGTATTTTATCTCGGCCGCTGCTGGATGGTCCCTGTTGAAATCATTACAGATGATCATCGATAAAAACTATAATGAAGACAATGTGAAAGTGTATCTTAAAATAATTATCGATGAAACACGAAAAAAATACGTAGAAAATCAGCTAGTTGAAGGTCTACCACTAGATGAGTACTGCGAGAAAATTAAAAGGAGTGGAATTTGTGGAGACGGTCGCCATGAACTAAGCTTACTAAGTGCTGCATATGGACGTGAGTTCCGTGTTTATCAAATGGACCACAATGGTGAAATTGAGAATTTTTGTTGTTATGGGGAGACCACAGACAGTAATCCGAGCAGCGGTTGCTTGTTGTATGACCCGATAAAAAATCATTTTCAGCCATTAATAGAACGGTATTTATCAGGACACATTATATCGACACAGTTGAACCTTAAATATCCGGTGGTACAAGAGTATCTTAGTGCATTTATCAAGTCAAAAAATAAGTCAGGTAAAAAGTGTGCCGCAAACATGATCTGGAAATCCATCTTTAGGCAGCGTGGAAAGAAGTTTCTAAAGAAAACAATACTCTTCTAACTAATTCGAAGTTTAGATTCAACTACTAATCGAACACAAAGAAAGCGTCTTGGTAATGGTTTATTCTGTTTAGGACGAATACCATTCTACAAATGCCAGAAATCTATACAGTCAGAAATAATTCTACAAGGCAACGACATTGCAGCATCGAATGCGTCCAATGTTCATGATTCAAATAGGCGTTTGGCTGGTAAGAATTGTTTGCAGTTTGAAAAAATAAACTGCAAATCCTGCGTTTTTATTATTAAAACGAAATTTTAACTACGCGCTAGCGGCTTGCGCTCCGGTTGACAGTACGCAGACTCAGATCTTATTGATAGTAAACTTGTCGTTGTGTGCTATTTTAGATGCGGCTGAATCGAGTATTATACAGGCTGGAGAGATACGTGGTGATGGTCAAAATGGTGAGTGTCCCGAATGTAAATTTATGCTTTTCAGTCTAACTTTTTTTGTTTATAACTTCAGAAGTGGCATCAATTGAAGATGGAAACGCAACTGGTAAATAAAGCGAGTCCGATTCTTTTGCAGTTGCGGCAAAAAACACAAATTTTTTGTAGAACCTGGGGAGAGACAGGAGCAACAATTACAAGGCGCAATGCTTGAGCACAATGCGTTAGATCCATCGCAAACAACTGTTCGTAAGTGTTACAGAGATTCTAGTAGTGGGACCTTGTTGTTTAACTCTACTTTAGAAAAATATGCAGAATCATCATCGGACGAAACTAGCGGACATCACAATCAAGCAATCGGTACGTGGTACAGAGTTGTGACTGGATCGGTAAATCGGTATCGGATCAGTCGATTGACCGGTAACTGATCCAATCCAATTAAATTCTTCAATCAGCCGATATCCATCCACCGATTTAATCTTTCAAATCAATTTTTTTTTTGCGGATGTTTTTTAGTCCGAAAAAAACACAAAAAACAAAATATTTCTATATGAAGCTGTAGTCAGTATAAAACTTTAATCTTGTACCTGAAGTCAGTATGTTTTTTAGCAAACTTTCTCTGTTATATTCTCTTTTGACGTTTAGTTCCCGTTTCGTCAAAAACTTACTCATACTGCCGGTACCACCTTTGCTATTTTTTGAAGATTATACTTTTGCATTTACTACTTTTCGACGAAACGGGAATCCATCATTTTACTTCAAAAGATCACTGATTTTTTACCGATCTCATGCTGATTTCTGATCGGCCGATCCGATCCGGTTCCAGTTTATTCAATCGGTACAACTCTGACATGTTAGACGTATCGTTAGGCAGCTGCTTACATTGCGGTACAAGTATGTCACTTTTTTCTAGGCTTTCAAATCACATCTACAAGTACTGTACCGAAGTTCACTGATCTGGCAACAATTCTACCGGAGTTTTACAATCAAATCGGTGAACTTTTTTATTTGTTACAACGTAATGTAAAGTCAGAACAGCCACCTGCTAATGGTGAGTAAAGAGAGCTCGTTTACTAAGTGTATTCCTGTGATTTATTCGTTTACCCCTTAAAGACTCAGCGGCATTGTTAAGTCAAGCGTTAATAATGCCAACCAATGATAACGTTTCCATCGAAGAAATACTTGGGTTTATTACATCCAAAATCTCGTTTCTGTCTGAGTTTCTCAAACTTAATGTCGCACGTGAACCAATACCACAAGAAGAAAATATTAGCAGTGAGTAGTATAATTAATGATGATTTGCTTGCTTCCGAGAGTCTTATTGTTTAGAAGAAAGCAGAACTGTTCAGCCAACGTCCCGAGAAGTTGCTGGTCCGACTCATAATACTTTGGATGTAGCTAAAAAACCTGCAGATGGTAAGAAAAAGACCAAAGATCCGAAGTACAAGAAAAAAAGATGTTCATTTTATATTCTAGTCAGCCAACTGGTCGAGAAACGAGCACCAGCTCCTCTCATAAAACGTCAGCCAAGTCCTTGTCAACATCGACACTACATAAGTGATATAACTAAAAGCTTCCCTTGTATACAAGCAGAAGGAAAAATAGAGCGACAGCATCCAGCAATGGAGGTAATATGCGAGTACTTTTGTCATAAATAAAAGATAAGTATTGTGTGCTGTAACAAGTCTTCTACTACTGCAGATCAAACCAGAGTACAAAGGCATGTATGTCGAAGTTAAACTGGTTAATATGCAACATGAGCCACACAGATTTCGTCTCATACCAGCACACTCGAGAATGAACCGAGATAAAACTTTGAGAATTGATGGTGTGACAAAGAACGACGATGGAATTTACATAACTGACGACCCTAATTCAAGTGTTATTGCACATACCGACACTAAATCTATATTCTTTGCAATATCAGATGCAGATATAAGAAATCTAATGAAAAGGTGAGGTAGTTTTATCTTCGTTTACTCATACAGTTTCGCAGGAAAAGGTCAATATCTACCCTTAGTGCCTATATCGGCTATCGAGAGATGTCTGTTTCGTCCGAATTGTCGTTTTTATTATCGACACATCAGTCTCTATTGAAAAGCATGAAACTCTAAACTCACGTTGTTACGGTTTGCTTAGCTTTGAACTGAAACTCTTAACAGAAAAGCAAAGTCTCGTAATCACCAAACCGATGATAGCCGAAGAAAGATTACAATTGTCGAAATTAGCCTTTACTGTCGGCACATTGAATTTGCAAACGCTTAAACTTATTCCGTACACTGAAACTGTCTACAGTAACAGAATGGAAGAATGTATGTGTACCAAGGTCTAAGAGCTTTTTCTCGAGCTCATCGAACGTGCGTTGTAGGTAATGCAGAACTCAAAATGGGTAAAATAACACCGAAATGTTTATGTCAAAATGGAGGTGAAACCATAAGCATACCGGTTATTAAAGGGAAGATAGAAAAACAACGTACGTTTCTTCCTCGTTAGGTCTTTAATTCACGCAACAATGCTCCTTTTTCTGTTTTACCAGAGTGCCGATTATGGCTGAATGGAATTTTACAAACACAACTCTATTTCAAGAATCCGGCACAGAAAAAAATTGAATTTAAATCAATACCACAAGCTCTTCATGAACCAACCTTACGAGTCAGATTTGAAAGATTAAATCTTGATGATGTATATACACCTTTGGTAGAAGCACAAATTCCTTACATAGAACATGAAGGTAACTTCTGTATTTTAGTTCTGTGTTATACCGTTCTGTACAACGTTCTCTCTTTCTTTTTAGCGTATGGTCGAAGTCATCCATCTCATACATGTTTTGTGTTGAATCAGAATAATGAAAGCAACCAGAAGAAAGGAACGAAACGAAAACACGAAAATAACCTTGATCCAAGCCATAATGTTGAGTAAGAACATAAATAGTGAAATATGACTGATGAAAAAGCATACCGGTTGTTTCTTTTTTGTTTTTTTTTATATATCTTTTTATGATATATTGTCTTTGAAGAAAAGCTCAGTTTTTCGTACTATGCCCGATGACTAAAGAGTGGCACAAGATAAAAAACTGGATTTTACATCCAACAGTTCAGAAAATCCCACAAACGTTACTGAAGATCTTCACGCATTCTTTAGAATACCTTAATCAAAGCAAAGGACAATGTTCATGGAATCACTGCTGAAACACAGTAACGAAGGAAAGATTAATTCTTATATATTTCCACATGTCAAAAAATAGATATTTAGAGTCACCACACGCTGCTAGACACCTAAGAACAGGCCTAAAGGTAAATCCGCAATACCATTACCATCATCGAAAACATACACCAAGCTTTTGTTACTCACCTCATGAAATTTATTGTATGGCAATATTTATGTATATATACTTACTTCCTTGCACATACAATTAACGGTTCTTATTACCAACTATGGAGAAAAAACAGAAAATGATGTAAGTTGGGTTTTTCTGCAGACAAGAAGAGCAAGTAAAAAGAAAAGGTGCATTTTTCTCTACTTGAAAAAAGCAAACGCATTCAGATAAGAGTTAGAAAAGAAAAATCCTTTGTTTCTTCGACCAAGAAAAAGAAAGAAATTATGACATTGAATAATATTTGTGTTATGCTATTGCCATAGCCCAAAATTTTGCCAATCAACGAACAGTACAGCATGTACTGACAGACATTGTGTATTTCAATACTATTTGTTATGTTCAAAATTTTCAAAAGCAATAAACTAGTCGGATGACGTGGATTAGACAAGCATTCGACCACTTAACTATCGACAGTTAGTTGATATTGGCAATCGAACTATCATTAAGTGTATGGAACACTTTGATCAGTAAATAAATGTGTTGCTGTATGCCTGTCTCTAAAGCATCTAGGTTAAGGTCGTATTGACGAAATTCATTGATAGTATCACCCATTCCTTGCCACATAAAACTTTCTACGTTACGATAGGTTATACAGCCAAGAGCCAGTGGATGACGAAATGCTAGAGTTATGATCACGACATTGTAAAACACATATGTAAGGGTATACTCAGCCGTTGTGCGCAATGAATATGACCAAATGTTGGTGGGCTTGAAATGATGGCATCAGCGCGAAATGGCTTACAGGTTTTGTCGTTTTCGTCCCGAATGCCAGCTTTCCATGTTAATTGAATAATTTCTCTTATTTGTGGTCGACGAGTGAGTATATATTATACTAGAAAATGTTGGTGGAATACCACGATTTTTCACCATATATGCCATCAAACGATCAGGATCACCACCTAGTGGATAGCCATTTTTTGTTACTAAATCACGGAAGTTTTCATGTGTGGCTAGACGAACGCGATGATCGCACTCTTTCACTCCTTTAGCCAGAACGATAAACGGTTGAACATCACCTTGACTCCCAACAGTCATTATACAAATATTTAATTCTGGTATGTGAGACTCATCTTCTGATCCAACCACAGATTTCTTGAATGCTGCATGTTGAGTTAACTGATTCCGTGACATTTTAAAGGATAGATTATATATTTAGAGGACTTTTTAGATACCTTTACATTTACCTATCGACCTTGTTAAGTAGGCAGGAGAAGAAATTTTAGCAAAAAACTAGGCATACAGAAATAGAACATAAAACAGCTATCGGATGAAATCAGTTCGATCTCGACAGGCAAAATATACATGTTGTGTTCTTGTTACAATTTTACGTTAGTACCTGTGTAATGGTAAAGAACCTTCTGTATTTGGAAAACAAAAGCTGAGGGAGCTGCGTCATCATCCATGATGAGTATGGTGTTACGATGATGGAAGTTAAAATTTGTTTCCTTCCTAAGAAAGTACATTTTTTCTGAACCAGGAGCGAGAAAATCTGAATTCGATCCGTAGTTCTCTATTCTCTTCATCAGAACTCAACTTTTGTGCAATAAAAATATCATATTTGGAGTTAACGCCGAACACCGACTCGAACGACATATGTGTCGAAATTTTCCTTGATTTTCATTTTTTGGTGATAGATAAATCGACTGGGTTAGACTCCTTAGATGCGAAACATTAGGTAAAAATTATTCGATAGAAAACTGTTTATCGCCAACTTTCATAAACACCTATTTCAAGACTACCTGAAGTCACTAAATGCCGCTCCGGAAGCTCCAAGGAAATCCACCACCACACTAGAACCACTGAAAACCAAGGTTCCCGCTTCAGTTCGAATTTGAAGGCGACACTTTCAGTTGTCTCTCTATCACGAAAAACGACGTAGTCATACTTGAAGTTTTTGAGCAATGAGTTGGCTCTCCAAAGATCTCTTCGAAAACGTATTTTACAAAAGTATTCTGTTATAAACGTGACCCAAAGTCTTTTCTTTGGAATAGTGAAAACCCGATCTGTCTTGCTCTTTTCGTTCTTGCATTATTTGAAACACCTGGGCGACCATTCTGTTTTAAAACTGATAGAAGAATGATGTGTAAAGCGAGAAATGTTCTGTTTCTCAACTAAGGCACGCGTACAGAACTCTCAAAACGTGTCTTGTACACTCTTTCTCTGATGTTGAGAAAACGTCACTTATTTGTGCAATTTATGTACTTTTTCCTAACTTGTTCGCTCTTTCCAGCATGTCGGTTTCATCTTCACACCCTGTTAGATTTCTTCAGACCCAGAGAGCTAATCTTCATTTAGATGACTACGTGAAAGCTAAGCATTCTAGTAGATTGTGTTTACGTTTGTGTTTATCACTCTGTCTATTCATTATCGTGTATGCAAACACTTTTTTTGCTTGATATTTGGTGAAAAAGTGTATTAATCCATTGCCTCCATTGCAGCAAAGTATTGGAACGATTAGTTTTCGACAGATTGTCTTCACATTTAAATGAAAACTCTTTTTTTAATGACAATCAATTTAGTTTTCGATCGAAGTCTTCAACGGTAGCTGCGCTTACATATCTCACGCAACATATTAGTTCGCTGATCGACAATAACATGAAAAAAGCGTTTGACCTAGAAGATTAGGACAGTGTTGCTACTTGGCGTTAAATAAAAGTCACTTGCTAAACTCCATTGTGTGAGACTATTGAAAAACGCATAACAAGAGATATTATTGAATCTGCCACAGGTCCAACAGAGTGGTTGTTACCAGCTATGGTAGTTCCAAAGAAAAATGGCGAAATACGAATTGTCATTGATGCACGTACAGCAAACAACGTCCCCTGTTCGAAATCGAAACCTTGAAGAGTACGATACAAAATCTTGCAGTGTATCATACGAAACCTCTTCAATTACTATACCTCAATGAGGTTTCACAGATACGGACCATACCGGATTGGTAAGGCAAAGTTCCACGGAACTTCATACGTTTCATAGTATACCTTTTTTTTTCCAGAGTATATCCCGAACGGGATATCGCAGAAAATTTATATCCTGATCGAGATATGTTTGGAAAACATTTTGGAAAAAATCATTACCGCAAAAGTCGTGATGTTATTGCAGAAAAGTGAATATAGCATAAGAAAGCGGATGAAAAACTGAGTCGGTATCAAAGGTGCTCTAGTTTTGGTTTAAAGGTCTACCGTTAAGGATTATTTAAATTCTAGTGGGAATATACAAAACCCATATTCGTGATTAGCGTCGAAAGCCAAATCGAGTGATGCACTTCGGCAAGTTTTTTGCAAAACACATCACTTGATTTGGCTTTCGACGCTGACCACGAATATGGGCTTAGTTTTGCAATAAAGGGTTTTCTTCATCGAGAAAACGCAAAAGAAACTGGAAAGGAAAGTTTTTTAAAGGAAAGTAAAAAGCTTTCCTTTCACAAAAGAAAAGTAGAAAAAGAAAAGTCAATTTTTACTTTCTGTTTTTTTGGAAAGAAAGAGAAAGTGCCACTCCTAATTATACTAAACTACGCAAGTGTGTATATATGTATGTACATATATATGTCGCAGTAGAAATTGAAATTCAATAGAATTCAAAATGGTTTAGTGGGAATATACAAAACAGTCTGATCGGGATATATTTCCCATTCGGGTTATGAGATGGGACTGCCCGTTAGTTTACGGCACCTTATTACTTTTATTGAATTATTCTTCAGTATGCTGTTCGATGTTTCTGTGAAGTGGACGTTTTAATAAAATTTTCGATTGTTAGCTTTTTTTGTTATGAACAAAAGGTATTACTATCGGTAAGGATGTAAAACAAAAGATGATAATCTCAGCGTGTTGCAACCCCGCGTCGATACGTTCAAGTCCTTTTAATGATATTTTCTTTACCATAAATTTATGGACTTACTTTTGGGGTGTAGCAGTTACTTGAAAGTTATACTTTCCCAATAGTATGAACAACAAGTGTAAAACAGAGAGAGGAAAAAGACAATTTTAGTTCGTGATGCTATATTTACTGCATCAGATGCACAAAGCATAAATTCTGTTTTCAATCTCATCCATATAGTATTTACAATATCTGTATTGCTTGTTACAGTTTATACAATAAGTGCATTATGTAAGGCGCGCGTAATTCAAAGATCGAGCACTATTTTATTTTTGGTTTTCTTATATCTCATTCGATAGAGAATTTCACGCTGATCAAGAATATTACCCGTTTAGCCTTCACAGTGTACGTTTTCACGAAGAAAAATTCGAAATACTGTGAAAATCTCAAAATCGGAAAAAACTTTCACCGAACTACCGTCGATTTACGAATGGCTACAAGGGGGAAAATCAAAAAGGAGTTCTTATGATTGTGACACGCTGTATTGAATATATAACACCAAAACGGTTCGTTGCATATTTTTAATGACTGGTCCCAGCTTTTCAGATATTCTGACTAGATCAATTTGTAAAGAATTTGAAAAACTATGGAACAGTATATTATAGAAAAATATTTGACGAAACAAGAAAAGGTTATTCAAAATTGACTTGGCCAATTTTAGACGAAAAACGCAACGTTCTAATGAAAATTCAATATCGCAAGAAAGAAAAACAATTTCGGAGAAAGAATATGTGGGTTTGTACTCTGCTATGTCGCGGATTGAATGGCATCCATCTTTCAAGGAGAAAAGGGAGATAGGTTTTTCCGGCGAGATTTTTCCCAGACACTTTTTTTTTGCATCAACCATGCAAGATGTGGAGAACTTCGAAGACATATTTCCTAATTCAGTTTTAATGCTGAATCCGAAAATAAATGTTTGGAAGCTTCAAAATACAAAGGAGAAAAATTATTCAATTTTTTCGAAACATGAAGGTTTTTTCGATTTTGAGAGCCTCGCAGTATTTTTTTCTACGTGAAAACGTGCGCTGGGAAGGCTAAACGGGTGATATTCTTGATCAGCGTGAAATTCTCTATCGAATGAGGTATAAGGAAACCAAAAATAAAATAGTGCTCGGCCTTTGAATTACGCGCGCCTCACTATACACCTACTATACTTAATCAACTGGAACCATCAGTTAATTTACAATGAGATTATGGTTTTAGTTTGAAATTGTGCGAACGTGTTGATACACGCCTCTTGACAACACAAAAGATGAACCTTATTTTGCAGTAAAATGAGTATTGATTACGTTTTTACTTATATTTATCATAAAAAATTATGTTAAGTAATACGTTAATAAAAAAAGAATGTAAAATGTGTTAATAAGGTTATTTGGAAAATTGGCATACTATTAAGAATGCTTAGAAGTGGTGCAAAGACGCACAGGTGCCATTTCAGAATAGATTGATATAGATGAGGTTGGAGACAATTTTTTTTCCTTTTTGTCTATTTTAGTTTTGTGCTGGTTTCTTTTTAATGGATTCAATGCGTTCTATCATATTCGAAATGTCAATAATTTTAGATGAATAATAGAGGAGAAAATTTGGAAACAAATAATACAAATACGAAAACAGAAGCACCGAAAGTATCTACTGTTATTTTAGTAAAAGGTGTGTGTTTTGTGTCTCCCATATTATAGCTAATCGTTCATATCTGATGAATATAAATCATCTGTTTCTGATGAACATTCATTAATCTGTCGTTATACATTCCTGATCTCATCTAGTCAGCTAATAATAAAAGTAACATATTAAAAAGATAGTTATTGTCATCACAAGGGAATGCTTGAAATACACATGTGTGTCTGAAAATGTATTATGTGCAGCGACTTAGAAAAGATGTAATCAGATAGAAGTGTACTACGTTTATTTAATCTCACACAATGGAGTTTAGCAAGTGGCTTTTATTTAACGCCAAGTAGCAACACTGTCCTAATTTTCTAGGTCAAACGCTTTTTTCATGTTATTGTCGATCAGCGAACTAATATGTTGCGTGAGATATGTAAGCGCAGCTACCGTTGAGGACTTCGGTCGAAAACTAAATTGATTGTCATTAAAAAAAGAGTTTTCATTTAAATGTGAAGACAATCTGTCGAAAACTAATCGTTCCAATACTTTGCTTATATTTGAAAGCAAGGAAATTGGACGATAATTTTCGACAGATGATCTATCTCCTTTTTGTAAATAGGCGTAATGATGGCATTAGCCCATTTACCTGCAAATTTCTCCAACAAGATTGATTGATTAAAAAGATGCTGACGTTGTGGAGAAACAACATCGACAACACCATGGAGAAATTCCACAGAAATATTATCAGAGCCGGTAGACTTTGTTTTATTTAATTTCATGATCGCTGAAAATATTTCTGGTATCATAAACTTAAACTTGTCTACAGCAGGTAGAACACAGCTAGTGGATGACAATGAGCCGTCCACTTTTAAAAATGAGTTTACAAAATGTTTGCTGAACAGTTCACTCTTTGCTTTCTCGTCAGTAGCTATTGAATTTTTGTGTGTTATTGTAGCTGGAAGATTATTACCTTCCTTACTATACTTTTTTATTTCAGACCAAAATTTAAGCAGATCTTTAAATCGTCTCGTGACGTATTCTAATTTATTTTTCTTAATTCGGTGCAACTCACTACGACTTTATTTCGGAAAAATTTAAATTTAAGTTTTGTATTTCTTCCGGTTGGTTTACATTTTACTCACTAAATGAAGCGTTTCTCTTCATCATGAGTTTCAGAAAAGATTTTGATACTGTCGTCTTTTTCAATTTCTTTTTATTACTCACTTCTTTCATAGGCACGCAGTAGGATGAAGTATTGGTGATGATGAATTACAAAGATCGTCAAAACCTTTACTAACATCAGGTGGTTGAAGAAATGCAAGAGCAGCAGTTTTATTGACATTATGTACAAATACAGGATCTTGTTCATAGTTTGTTTTAGAACCCTGTCAAGTAATCAACTGATTCCTAAGTAGCTTCGGTCTGTTCTTCTTTTTTGTATCTGTTTAACTTATTCGTCTCAATGAAAGTCTTTTGTTTAAAAAAAGTTTTTCTTCTTTTATTACAAATTTCTTGTCTAATTTTCATAGCGACTATATTTCCTAGAGGCCATATTTCGTGACGATCAACTCTCGGCGACCAATTTCTTTTTTCTTTCGACCATTTTTCGCTTTCCTCATTTCAACGTTGCCAAGGGAATGCTTTATGAATTCTGTAGAGAAGCGTAATCACATAAAAGAGAACAATGTATATCCTCTTTTAGGAAGATATCTTTTTGCTGAGAGTAACTGTTGTTCCTGAAAACTCTGTATTTATATTCTAAACTAGTAGAAGAATATATTCGCCATATTTTTATTTAGAATTCGCTCAATGATCATCAATTACTGTTAGTATTGATCAGTTAAATATGAAATGTGTAATTGGTGTTAATTTGAAGATTGCATATTATCAATCCATACATTTCTAAATCGTCGCAGAGTCTCGATGACCAGCGATTTGGCGTTTTGAAGAAGATTCTTAGGGAAATTTAAAGGAATGTTCGTCGATCCAAGAATGTAGGTGATTGATGACGCCTCTTGAAGCGGTTGATCATATTCACCCTTTTTGAGGGCATCAAGTGCATGTTATTGCGAAGACCGGCACAAGATTTGATAAATACTCGATTGTCATGATCAACTAGTTTTTGCTATTGAACAGAACGAGCAATACTATTGCCGACAATGACGTGCAACGAACGAGTGGGATGCGAAGCGGTCACATTCGAGTTCGAACGAGAAGAAATTGGCTTCGGAGAAGAGATGGCTGTTGTGGCAGGCGGCGATAATTTCGTCGGCGACAGAGGCGATGACGAGATCGGCTGGGAAAGAGACAAGATCGATTTTTTCGACGGGTGCTTTGAGTTTGCCGATTCGTCTGTCTTGAGTGGCAAGTCGAGAGCCAACGTTGATCGTGGGCGACGACCCATCGTCGAGAGAGATCGATTTCCGAGGGGCAGGTGGTGACACTTTCAACCCGTTGTTTGTCGTTGGGATAGACGTCCATGCAAGTTGAAGTGACTCGACAAAGTCACGCAGTTCTTGCATACGAAACTTAGTGAACGATCGGCTCGAGTTTTGTTCGTGAAGTAGAAGAATTTCGTCGAGAGACGTGTACCCACCCTCACCCTCACAGCTGCCATTTTATATTCCTCTTTATAATAAATTGATGCTAACAACAAACAAGTGGATGGTAAAGGGTGGAAGAAGAATTTAATAAATAACACTCATATAAATATCTTTTATTATTCAAAATAAATAGTAGAAAGAATCGAACCAAATTGTTGTAAAATATAGAGATAATAATGTGGAGAGACAGATGTATAATTTTCAATAAAAAAATATGCAGTTTTCATAAAATTATAAAAACAGTTAAATACGCACTGTCGGACAAAACATGGAACACGTCCGTTTAGGACATGAACATGAGTAAAAGTTTGTGAAAAAGTTTGAAGCAATTGAAATATGTATTTTGGGTTCTCATTCTTCATCATTTGTATATGAATTTAACTGTCGAGTGTGTCGTGTTGTTACTTTTGTTACGGAGGAAATGGATGAGGATTGGAACGTGCAGCTTTGAGCTGCATAAAGTTGTTTTCCAGCAGAAATCGTATTTTCAGACCCTACGAAACATACGCTAATGCTTCATGATACCAGAAGTGCTTTTACTTACAGGTTTCAGTGTTGTGTTTATGATCTTCTTCATCATCGGCTTCGGCTGTACTTACTGTTAGGATCACTTTTGTTTTCCATTTGTCGGTTAACCAGTCTTCTAGAAAAATAACACAAATCGTCGTTATCCATTTTTCTGTGGGAACTGTGCAGTGCTCACCATTGGACGTGATAGGTTTGTCTGTTTTTATGGCAACAATAGCTTTTATCAATTGCTCTGCCTCTTTCGAGGTACTTTGATGTAATTGCGGCGTAAAATTTGCCATCATCATTTGAGCGCTATAGTTTGGGACTGAGTGCTGCACCTCTTGCATATGTATAATGTAGAGATCATCCGCAGGACTCAGCTGACCAATGACGTGCAATTGTGTACCGGGAGGCAAGACGATCTCATTTTCTTGCTGAAAATATGAGTGTTGTCTGATCACTTTGCCCTTAATGCATTGTATTATAAATATTGTTCGTGGGCCTTGACGTCCAAGAAACTGTTCCAGCACTTTAATGGATTCGGTACACGAGCTCACCGCCCACCATATACACTTTGTTCCTTCAGAATATTCTTGACTAAGGTTCTCTTTCACCCCACGATATACAAGTCCGCTGACAGATGGCAAGTTTTCGAGAGCTGTGATCAATAACTTTAAGTAGCCGAGCCACGGTCTTATAGTCTCATGGCTTTCCCCACGTAAGCCTTCGTTTATTAAAGAATAAACGCTTGGTGTACGATTAGGCCATTCTAACGTGTACAGACGTATAGCGGCTGCTTCATCAACTGTAAGGTGCTCGAGGGAATATTCGGAACATTGTACAGCATCAGCAACATTCACAAGTAAGTTAGTAGTGTAATTTACTGCGGGTTTGAGGGCAAATTCTAGCG
>CAJNOQ010005556.1:0-15102 GCA_905250885.1 Didymodactylos carnosus | reverse complement strand
ATATATTTCTAATAGAAAAAAAGGCTATGTTTTACATCATGTGTATTAGACTCTGTTCTCGTGTGGTGTACACTTATATACATGCACAGTCAGCCCTGACTTCGTTGCTGATCATCAGGAAATGAAACGAAAAACTATTTTACAGTCTCTAAATTATGTAATGTTTTCTGTGGAATTCGATCCAAAATGTGTCACATATTATCGACCATGATTATGTGTTGCATTTGGAAAGTTTTTGCTATACCAAAGAGTCACGAAACTACAGCTGAAAATGATTTCAGCATCTTTCTTCTGATAACATAAACAGCTTTCTATGTTGACGTTTAATGTTCGTCTAATGTGTCTAATGTTGACGTTTCATATTCGGAATCTAACAAATAATTAAAATTTTATACGTAATAGACAGTCTGATGAGTTTGGACCTAGTGAAAATCCAATTTTCTCCAAATATTTAAATGCATTTTGTGAACTGAGAGATTATTGTTCAAAACTAACAATAGAGTGGATGACAATGGCTTTTACGTCAGGTTAAGCCGTTAATGGAATTACTGACTGAGTTATTTATATTTTAATGATGATTTTCGAAAAATTTCTACAAAATTTGATGCGATGAAATTGCAAAAAATACGTTCATTAAGGTGTAAATTTTCTCATAAATCAATTAATGCGAAATAATTAAATATTGACAGTTTCAGTTTAAAACAGGTACGCTATCTCTAGCATGATTAAATGGAAGGGATTATTTATCAATACATGTTAATAATAAAGATTTACATATATTTTTTACAATGATATATATTTCGTGGTTATTTATCATCATTTATCAAACAATCAAAAACACATCAATTTGAACTATAATATGAGAAAAAAATAAAAAGGAGATAGATCTAGACATCAAAAATTGTCGGTTTCATTTTCTGAACGACTCCCAAGATATGATCGGAACGATCTCGGATCCAAACAAAAGGTTTTTGCGTCATCCTTCGCTGTTTCATATATTTGACCTCACTCATAGATTCACACTAGCAACGAACTGAAACTAACTGTAGTATCTGCAGATAAGAATTCTTTGATTGTACAAGCGCGAATGCTCTATTATCCACTACAATAAACCTACAATACTCACAAATGAAACAAAAGTCATCCAGGTGAAATTGCGACTATTGCGTGTTTTCAGTAATTAAATACCACGTATTTCATTACAAAAAACTCGTCTATTTAATCGTCTGAAATATTGCTATTTATTATTGAATTCTGGTCATTGAGAAATTCTTTAGAGGTTTAATCTTATATAGGATTTTTATAGGATTCTATGTTATAGAATATTTTCAAGAACCTGATAAAAATCTTTTAGGCAAGCAGATATGGGACACGTTTTTTCCCTTTTGGAATTTTTAATGAGCACGCGAACAAATCCTAATGTCGATCGTAGAAATTTAGCCTATGAATATTCTTTTTAATTTTTGTACGCAATTTACTCACGCTTGAAGCGCATTTATATTTTAAAAGAACATGAAAACACACTACTCTCCAAAAAAAGAAAAAAAAAAAAGAAAGGGCGTATAAGCTGTACACATTGGCCGAAATGTAACTATTGACGAAGCCTCCGCCTGTGTCAATATAAGCTGTGCTCTCTAGATAAATACGTCGCAAAAGTAATGGCTACTTAGGTAAAAAGTGGATTGTGTCCTATTATGAAGAAAACGTTGGATTTTTAATTTTTGGAATATGAAATTTGAAATAAACAAATATCGAGAAATTTGGATTTTGCATTTTACAAAAGGTTTTTTAATGATCTGAATCGGTCTTAATTGCGATCAAAATCTTATTCACTCCTTTGCAACCTGTAATTAAGTTTAATAAATTTGCCATTTTTTCAATTTTCTGCTCTCTTGCGATGGTATCATCATTAAACCTCATCAACTGAAATTTCATTCAGAACTGTTTTCGATAAATATACCAAAAAAACTGTGTGTCACTGTATAACATTTGCAGTGGATTTTGACATCAAAACAAAAAGCAAATCTGTAATCGACCGGTAGATAATCCTTTTCTTTCTTCATTAACTTTTGTCAATGTGCAGTAAGGGTTGTGAACGAAATGACAGTTTTGAAAAAAAGTGAAGAAAGGTATTCTCTTCAAACGTTTGTCTTTTTTTTGAGCTAGATTGATTATAAGCTCGTTCTAGTCTAATTTCTGGTACTAAAAAGGTTTTTACTGATGAGTGAGAAGTTATCTGAGTCGTGCAGAAGATATCTAAACGCTAGGAACGCTTAACTTCTGTTCTATTACATACATGGACTTCAATTTTCATGTTGCTGTTTTTTCATTTCTAGATATGGCGTCGAGTCTAAATCTTTCGGCCTCGTCACCTCATGCCGATGATGTACCATCTGTCTATTTTTCTGGTATATGCCAAACTATTTCTGTTAAATGTCAACACCGAAATGAACAAGGTGGCCTTTCGTGTTCAAATAATCTCTATACGTCTTGTCCCCATTGTCATTTGTTACTTTGTATAAATCACATTCATGAACATGAAAATCTTCTCCGTTATGAAATTGAACAATTAATTAATGAAACTAATATTGTCAAAGCAAACATTCGAGCATTAACTACACCACAATCCCCGTTTGATGAACAAAAACAACGTAAGTTTTTTTCATAGTCAACCTTTAAATACACTAATTCATTTTGTGGATCTTTTCAGGAACACTATGTGAATTATTAGAACGTTGGTCAACAGTAGGGAAAATATCGATGAGTCAAGCAGCTTTAATTCAACATCAGTGTGTTTATGGAACGACGAGTAGTACAAATAATAACAACAATAATATCAACACTACGAATAAAGCCTACAAACAGGCACAACAATCTCAACATGTTATTCAGCAGCAGAATGCACACCTCCACCAACATCAACAATCACTAACACAAAGTACGAAAAAACGTCGTAGTGGAAAAAATAAAATTGTCACACTTTTAATGAAGAATGAAAATGGTGAATATGAATGTCCAAATGTCCAATGTCGAAAATCACTCAAATGTCAAGGCATCACCGCTCATGTAAAAGCATGTGCTGTTGAATGGCTTAAAGAAAATGGACAATATCTAGCGATGAACTAAACAGCTATTAGTTAATGTAAGATTGTATATTTTAGGTAGTTGACAAAAAGAATACGTGTTGTCCTTGTTGTTACTGTTTTTTCTGCTGCAATTCTTTTTTGTGTATTATTTGTAACGCGCATGTTTGTATACGAGTGTGTGGGCGTGTGTGTGTCGCGCGTTTGTTTGTATGCATATTATCGATGTGTTTTTTATTTACTCTTAACTCGTTGATAGATCAAAGGGTAGCTCACTCTTACATCAAGGTGCGCGTCGAAGAATCAGGAATGTACCGTTTTTGTCCCGTTGCACATAAATGATGGTTTACTTTTTTTTTCTTTTTTATCTAGTAGTTACCCTCTTTGTATATTGTACTGTCTCTCTATTCATACACTGATATGTCGTTTGTTTTTTTTTCGATATAAATGAGCTTATTCTTGAATACAATATTATTGATATTTCGAATGTTTCTGACCAGCAACTAGTCTAACAAAATCATTTGAAATGTAAAATTTTTCTAGCTTCTCATTTTCTTCTCAACAGTAGTTTTCTTGTTTTATTTTGTCTTTGAGCTTAACGTCAAGCTTAATTTTTGCTGTTGTTTGATCATTCTAGATACCTGATGTCTTTTTATCCTTCTCATCATCTTGACTCTTTACTCGAATGTTCAATATGCAAAGAACGATTTAATGATCCAATTCATCTACCTTGTCAACATAATTTTTGTCGTCAATGTTTAGTTCAATGTTTTGATACTACCACACAAACAGTGTGTTGCGCTCATTGTCGTACATCACACTCATATCCAAACGGATTCGATTCTGTACCTACAAATTTTCTTGTTGCACAATTATCAGAAATTCAACCAATTCGAGCGATTTGTAGCTTTTGTCGATGTAATGATGAACCGTTAACTGTTTGTAAACATTGTGATATCATGTCCTGTCAAAAATGTGAATCTGAACATTGTAAAAAATATGTTCAAGAATTTACTCATCTTGCTGATCAATTGTGTTCATACATGGATGAAATAAATAATCGTATAAGCAACGTATTTCTTACAATAAAATCAAAACAACTTTTAAATCGATCGTTTATTATTGAACATTTGTACAGAAATAAATTTTCCACGGATTTCACACAGGCTTCGAATATTTTATCAAAAACAAGTGATGATAATGTGACTAATTTAAGGTATTTATTTGTACCAACACAACAATTAATAACAAAATTTCTTGAACATATTAATCATTTACAGCAACATCCAATCACAATAGCAGACGATATTCAATCAGAATTTGATGATCAATTTTTTCAAATCTATGTACGATTTCAACCAGAAAACGAACGAAATTCCGCTAATGCTACGATTAAAAGAAATCCGCAGTTTTTAATGAAAAGTATGTCGCATGAGAATAATCGACGTTTACTTCTTAAACAGGCAACGATGGGAAAATACAACGACGACGGGCATAATTTGAAACGAAATTTAACATGTCTCTCATTTCAACTACAACCAAACGACGATAGTAAGTACATTCTATTTCACAAAAAAAAGCATTTTCATATCGCAAATTTAATTATTTTAACATTCCACCTGGTGTTTCCTATACGATAACATGAAATTTTAAAAGGGAAAGAGAGCTGATAATAAGATAGTGAGTGATTAAGGACTTAACGAAATGTCTGTTTTCTATGTCTTATGTGTTAAGATGAATTTTGATGATAACTTTTTTCCGTTATTTTTCTTGCCTTTTTCAGATAATAGAAAAGCAGCTCGATTGAAACGGAATCTCAGCTGTCTTGCTGTTGATAAATTTATTCTATGTCAAACACAGTCACCGAATACTGGTTCAAAGCACTTTTGTGGCAATCAGGACGTGATCAATCCAAGAAGTTTTGGTGAGTAATCGTTTTTTGGAGAATAAAGGAAGAATAAAGCTATGATACTAGTTCCTTTGTTTTATTTTAGATCGATTAATGTCAGAGAAAAGAAAAGAAAATTGCAAACAATGTGAAACAAAGCAACGATCAAATACAACATATTTTTCCATTCCATTTCAAACAGTGGAAATTCAAACCACACCGAATACTCTTGTGGAAACTATTCTAAAATTTATGACTAAACATTTTAATTTACAACAACGTTATTTACTGAAAAATGAAAGCGGATGTAAATTGAATGGAACAAGTAGTATGGAAGAATGTGGGATCAAAACAAACACCACGCTCGTTTTATGTTCAGAATGAAAATAAGTTTGTGAGAATAACGCTTGATATTTTAAGTTAGTTCACTTCTTTTGAACCTTATATCTCTATATAATTACCAGTCTTTCATAGCATAGCTAGTTTGAGATTTGTCATATAATGGCAAAATATATATCTTAACAAAAATTTTCCGTCCATTTTCTCACTTACAGTGATAGAAATCTCATATTGCATTTATTATCTATATTGGTTTCGATTTTTGTTTCACTACACACCATATTACTTACAATATTCTATTTTTATTTATTTTTGCGTGAATTTTAGTATTTATAAAGACTTACTGTACTATTGGATATGTTTGTTACATATTGAAAAAATTTTGTGATAACTTATTGTTATGGAGTAACGAATTTTTTTCTAATAAAATAGTACGACAAAGTCAACACAAGATAGTTATTGGTTACTTGAAATGATGTCTTCTGCTTGACTCTCTTCTTTCACTTTACAAGGAAGTACAGATACGATTTCAAACTAGTAGACATTTTGGCTAGGTTAATATTCAATCATGTCCATTTTTTCTCTTAAAAAATCACAAAAACTCTTATTTATCAAATGTTTTATTAATTAATTGTAGATTATGCGTTCAACCGCTTTTGTTTCAACATATATAACAATTCGTATTTTATCAACTAATGGCAATATTTATGAAGAAACTTTTTCACCACATACAATTTATTCTGATATTAAACAATTAGCTATTCGACATTTAATCACTCGTAATCAGTCAACAGATTCTTATAAATTACCCTATCGTCGTTCGTCATTTGTTACACCATCCACTCTCTCTTCATTCTCTAACAACGAACAATGTGAAAAATCTACTGAAACTGGTTCATACTATAAATTAGTATCAGTTGTCAATAGACGACCAGTTGATGATGAGAGAACTTTATCTCAAGAACATGCAAAAGACGGAGGTATGTTTCTTTATATTGGAATAGTTGATAGTTCAAATAATTTGCTTTTTTTAATTTTAAGATGAATATATTCTTAGTGCAAAGCGTATAGCAACAGTTAAAGATAACAAAGTAAGTGTGTTTCATATTCTGATTTATTCAAATAAAAAACAGTATTTTTCTTAAATAAAGTAGGATAAACCATCTAAAAACATTGTTGATCAACAAATGATTAATTCAAATACCCACGATATCAAATCAATAAATGGTGAATCGACTAGAGAATTTCGACCTGGATCAATAACGGACGTAGGTTAGTAGTCTCATATTTCTTGATCCTCATTATCTTTTATCTTTTTAAATTTTAGTTTC
This sequence comes from Didymodactylos carnosus, assembly GCA_905250885.1. Taxonomy (NCBI): domain Eukaryota; kingdom Metazoa; phylum Rotifera; class Eurotatoria; order Philodinida; family Philodinidae; genus Didymodactylos; species Didymodactylos carnosus. Next base: position 8,461 of record CAJNOQ010005556.1, on the reverse strand, counting down.
GAAGTGATTTAAATAAAATATTAATTTCTCTAATTGATGCTGCACAAAAATTGCTTTATTGTAGACCAGATGCAGAAGCTATTTTTATGCAAGCTGAAGGTTAGATTATTTTATGACAGTAGGTAGTAATTAACAAACTTATTTTTTATCTTAGAATTACTAACTAAATCATCATTATCTTGCGAAGAATCAAGAACAACAGAAGAGACAATAAATCAAAAAGAATACAAGCAACGACAATTGTCTAAATTATGTGATATGGGCTATAGTGGAGATCGAGCAAAATATGCATTGAAAAAAACAAAGTAAATTGAAATTTTAATCGTTTTTTGGAGTTTGTTTAAATAATTTTCTAACAAAATAGATATGATTTCAATGCGTCGATGGAATGGCTGCTTACTCACGAAGACGAAACGATATCGAATGAAGATAGTTCTACTGATGAAAGTGATGACGACGACAAGGAGGTAAAAACCGCTTCGAAGATAGACATCAAATTATAATTCTTTTTTTCTTTCAAGCAACAAGAATCATCTAGTTACGATAAAAAGCTGTCATTATTTTCCCCTACTGGACGATTTCGTTCGTTTCGTGAGATACGTCAACAACGATTTCGTCCGAGTATTAGTGTAGGTTTAATTATCATAAATTCTATTAAGATTACTATGAATAAATTATCTTTTTCTGTTCAGGCATTAAATTCGTTAAAGGAAGTTGGATTTTCAGAAGAAAATATATTAGTGGCATTAAAGGCGTGCAATAATGATAAAAATGCTGCTGTAAACTAAGAAAATTTAGTCTACTACTCGATAATAAAGTAACAACTTTTTCTTTCATTTAGTGTGAATGGTTGCTGGGTGAAAGAAATTCTACTTCTGATGATTATGAAAATGGTTTAGATCCAGAGTCAAATATTTACAAAGCAATAATGAATAATTCTTCTATACAAATTGCATTAAATAATCCCAAAACATTTTTTGGTAAGTTAAGATGGCTATATTATTTCTTTCTAGGATAATTACGTTCAAATTTTGTTCTATCACAGTCATGTTACAAATAGCTGAAAATCAAACGAGTATAATGCAATATTTAAATGATACAGAAATTGGAAATATGTTATTGCAGATATCACGAATTTATCATGCTGAAAAAGATAATATGAGTATACATGAGAGAATAACAACAGTACCAACAACAAATAACGAATAAAAATTAAATAAAACTATTTATTTCTATTTATTTTTCTCTTGTTTTATCCTTACTTTTAATAATACAGAATATATTTGTCATTTATTTTCTTGCATATTTTCTTAAAATAAAACGCGTCTACAAAAAAAAGTATACTTATTTGCAGCTGTCTGAATTTGTTCAAGTTCATTGTTCTATGCGCAAAAAAGTTTATTCTGAACAGTATAAAAACATCAAATTTTTTAAAGAGTTTCTAAAGTTTTGCTATTATCTGGGAAAATTTGATTTATAACTGCAAAACGTATTTTTCATATTATGGAAAGAAATAAACCTGTTCTGAAAGGATAAAAGATATGAATGATAGGAAGATAGTTTTACAACTTTAATCACAAATTTTTTTCTCATTATCAAACTGCATAACACATGAAATTCTAAGACTATAAAACTGATCACGAAATTTTTCGACAACGCTTTGTGCTTCTTTTGATTTGAGTAGATATGCTCGAAAAAATCTTGTGGAATCATTTTTCATATGTAAAACTCACTAATATTTATCCGCCAAGTGCATATCCATTAAGTCCATTTGTAGACAAATTTGTCTATTATCAATAAACGAGCCTAACATCCTCAGACACAAGAGCTGATCATACAACATAACCAAAAACTGGAATTACCATTAAGAAAATGGATGCAATCAAATTAAATGGCACGATGTGTTAAACGTTGATAGCAGTCGTTATACCATATCGTCTTATGTTATACGGATGCTTGTAAATTAATCAGAGATTTAGTATAGGTAATTTACTCAATGAATATATGTTTGGCTCACCCATTTAGTAAATATATTCTTACAAAGTCATCGACATCTAATTTGTTTGATGTCTGTAATGAACGTAAGATTAGAAAATGATCGTCTGTTACTTCAAGCATCATACTACTTAACAAATAAAATGACAATATTCCATGGTGCTCCAGCATATTGCTTTTTCAGATAAATGCCCAAAACTAGTTTGTAATTTCCAAAATAAATCTGCCATAATTTAGCATCGTCATTTGTCATCTATTTTTATCAACTTAAAGTGTTTAAGTGTCCAAAAAAATTAAAATTGTGCACTGTTCCAACCATCTCTTGGTACAAATAGGATATTATCGTATACAGCTTATTTACTAAAACAAAAAATGAACAGGATTTTTCAATTTTAGCATCAAGCTTACTGTAAAAAAGCTCCACAAACTGTACAAAATTATTCACATATAGAGAAAATTCTATTCACTGAATTTATTTTTGTGTTAGATGTTTTGATTTTCATTACCAGAGATACAAAAAAGGTCCGGCTCGAAAAAGATTCTTAATCAGAAGTTAATAGAGAAGTATCAGCTAATTTCAGCAGAGTTGTGCACTCTTTTCCTAGTACCTAACTGTTTCTCGAAATTTATAGTGAATATACGATTATTACAATTTATGTAAGTAATTCATTTGAAGATTAAAAAAAACGTATTAATAGAGTTACAATGAGGTTATTTATTCAAATAAACGTCTAATTTACAAGAGATTTACTTTCTTTTCCTTGTATAGAACTATGATAACTATGATGTTCCTTGTCATGACAAAAATATACGTTTTGTTCTGTATAGGAGGGTATTGCAAAAAACGAACGAAATGTCCACGTTTTAGTTTGCCTCTTTATTCTCGATGTCAATAGTGAGATACGTTTCAAAGAAAAAATTAATGTAACAGTAGTAAAATGTTTCCTCTTTTAATACTGAGCATTAGTGTAAAGATTTGAAGAATGAATGTCGTTTTAACTAAAAGACACAACCTTGTCTCATTCTATCATAGTCACAAAATAATCTCGCGTGACATTTTCACGGTAAGTAGCATTTTCCTCGTGAACAATAAATCCTCAGAAGCTAGCTTTTCACCAGTAATAGACCATAACGACTGAACAAATGGGGTGTTATCTCAAACGGTCAGGAATAATGGAGTTACAGACAACACAAAATCGAAAATTTTACATGATATTTAATGTGAAAATGAGGGTTTTTTGAATTTTATTTGAACTTTTTCCCTATGAAAGTCATCCTCAAAAAATATTTTATTTTTGACTATATTGTAGGGTCCTTCGTTGGCTCTTATTTGAGACTACTTTTAACTTTTTCCGTTAAACTCCGCAGATGCAGTAGCAGTATTAATCTCGCATGACAAAAACCTGCAAAGTATATATAAACGTAAGTTTCAGCAACACTTATGGAGGAAAGTATTATGACCCAACGCGTCAGTCACATATTCAAATATCCTGAAGTGTCTGCTACGAACTAGGCGACTAAATCTGGTCAAAATACCAACATAGAACTGAGCAAAACGGGATTTTTAATCAACCAGGTAGCGCTAAAAACTGGGATTGTGAACATTGTGTACCTAATATCTCAGAAACAGCTTGATGAAAAGTTGTGATTTTTTTCTATAGTAATGAGCATGAGTTAGAGAAAACAAAAAAGAATTTTGTTGAAATTTGTCTACTGAATGAGTTAGTTGGAATACAGAGACAGAGACGTTTATTGATGTAAAATATTGTCCCTTAAAATGCTACATCGGCACAATGGATGTGGATTCAGTCGAATAAAGAAAAAATTATGACATGATTAGTTCGTCAACGGAAAAGTGTAATAACAAGCATACGGGTGGTCAGTTTTTTTCTAAACAAGAAAACGGCATACTTATATTTAGAAATTTATACTGAATTGTTAATAACATATATGACGTGGTACATCGTTGGTAACAAACAGGGCCGCAGCCAGGGAGGGATTGGGGGCCCGGTCCCCTTTCCCCTTGGCTTTTCAAAAAACGTTTTTTTTCCATTGAATCCCGTCAGAAAAGTTGCTGGTTGATAAGACTTCACACTCTCTCTGAAGGCAAAAAAGTCGATGCCCCCTCTCCCCCCTCGCAAAAATCCTAGCTACGGGCCTGGTAACAAATTATGATCAGTTTCGTCATGGCTCAAAATTTTTTAAAATACTATCATGTGAGTTTTTACTTTTAAAAACAAAGGCAATCAAACACGGAAATAATACGCAGAAACATATGCAACTTCATCGAAAAAACAAAACAATGTAAACAAAGATAAAGAGCAACAAAAAAAAAAACAACTAAGACTAGACTTCAATAGCGAAGAAAACAAACAAAACAACGAAAATTCTACAAATAGTAGTGACATATTTCTCCCTGAGATACTTTACTCATTTAATTGTTATTCCTGCTATATCTTATTTTTTTAGTGATTTATCCTCTCTCTTTAAAAAAAAAGTGTTTTTCTACTTTTTTCTTTCTTTTATCAATGAATGTATTGTATTAATCCGCGTTTTTAGCTTTTCTAGTTTTTCATTCTTCTTTTTATTATGATGTTGAACGTTTGACAAGGATATATTGAGTACGTAGTAAGCCTTGCGTACCTAGTGGGGAAGAGAAGAAAAAACATCGATTGAAAGGAAAACGTTAGAAGATAGAGCGTCTTACCTGCGCCTGAACTGCCTTCAATTCGAAAACCATTATTCAGAAATGCTTCTAAAACTTGGGTGTACGATTCACGATCAGGATCAGCCTGCAGAAAAAATAAAATACAAAACATTTTCCTCTTCACTGTTATTTTTTTGAAGGCAAAACAAGACTTACTGGTGAATTGTAGTAGCCCCAACGATATGCATTATCTGGACTTTGCGGTAGAACTTGTTTGATTATTTCACGTTCACCATGCTAAAGATACATGAAAAAAAGAAACTATTTTTAACACATAAGCAATAATCTATATAAACACGCACCAGTTCATAAAATTTACCATTGCCAGTTGATAACCAAATCACCATTGAAATAACATCAACATTTCCCCCCGTTTGTTGTTTATTACCATCCATTATTTATTGTTCAAACAGTCTACACTTACAACAAGCAAAGCCACGGACCTTGAATACTGGAGAGATAATAATTTAGATTACTCACCAAAAAGTTCAATACTTCTAAATCCTTGACATCAATAGCGTTAACTTAACAGCAGCTGCTTAACAAACACTCCCTTTTCACACTTGATAACACTCGCTTTCTTCTATCCCAACAGCAATACAACTTACATATGATCTATTATGGAACGAATACTTTCCTCTTATCTAATGTCACATGAATTGAGCTGATGTTTCAATAGAGGTACGAACGATCTATTAATGCCAATAAATAGTTCAAAATAAGTTTTTACTGGATTTAAAAAGGTTTCTTTTCCGAATATCTCTTCTTTTTCAAAATAGATATGTATTTTGTTCACATACGTAACAGATAGAGGGCACTAATTTCCACCTACATTTAACTTAATTCTGTCTATAATCTTCTGCTAAACCTGTGAGTAACTTCAACTCTTTTAAAAACTTTTATATTTTTGTTTCTTCAACTTCAGATCAAAATCAGCTCCGAAAAATTCAAATCGAGTTTCACAATTGGATGCGCAATCTATCCTTACCTATCAAAATATTTTCGGTTCTGCAACAGAATGATCAAAATAAGCTATTTTACTAATATAATAAGTGAAGATTAGCACACACGTCAACACTCTTGTCGTATTTCAGGCAAGAGTCTTGAATCTTGTGAATTCAGGCAAGATTCTTGTTAGATTAAATGATATCTAAAGACTCTTGCCAGAATCGACAGTCTTGCCAATTCAGACAAGAGTCATGTGGCTGATTCTTGGCAAGAGTGTCAAGACTTGTACATTCAGACCAGATTCTTCTCTTGTGAATCCAGTATGACTCTTGCGTTTTTCGTTCTTGTAGGCTTTCTGCATGTTTGTATGAGGTTGAATTACACATTTATTACAATATTCTTATAGAAATACTTTGCAACAACAAAGAAAGAAGAACGGTATATCTAGCTCTAGAAAAACACTTAACAAAAAATTAATAAACAAAAAATAATTTTTTGCATAATTTACACGCCAGTAATCGAAAAAATAAACGTAAATGTCATAAATAGTAACATCATTGACTTCTTCTGGTTCACCGTCATCTAAAACTAAAAATTAGTCTCGTTTAATTTAGTAACTAAAGTCCCCATGTGTATCGTCATGAGATAGAAAAAGACTTACGTTTAATTAATATTCCTTCTCATCTAATTCGCGCCTATCTCCTTGCTCAATTTGTTGTTCATCATCATCGTTATTTCCACTAACCCTAAATGTACCTACGAAGAACAGAAAGCAATTACAAAGCACCAGTTTGTAGCAAAAAAATAAGAGAAAAGAATAAGCAATACTCATCTAATTCAAAGATTGGATCGTATAGAAAATTAAATTATAAAACAATAAGCCAAAATGGAATCATAAACGTATTTTTATGATTTCATTTTAAATAGAATAAACCGAAAATATCATACCAACAATTCTTGCAGTTTTGAGAAAACATCATGATCCGACGGAGAATCAAAATCAGCATCGTCATTCTAAAAAAATCTTTAGAATATATAGCTCACGTTCCGTGTTGGCATGACATATTTTGCATACGTTATCCGCGACAGGTGCAGCGAGTAATGTTTTTTCGTAATCGAAATCAGGGACGTTATCGATCATCCATTCTGCATTGTTTCTTTCACGTAGCCGAGACGCTCGACGAAGAGGTGCTGAAGAAAATGAAAGATAAACGAAATATAACATAAACAATAACAAAGAACTATGATTAGAACACACCAAGAACATGAAGCATATTTTGTGCAAGTGTGTCCAAAACGTCAATCTCATCATTGTCTTCCATGATTCATATTTAATTCGCGTAGAAGTTTATCCTAAATGAAACAAACAATTAGAGAAACCTGCTTTTTGTATTCCTGAGAATAATCTCAAAGCAACCTCTGTCTATTGTCATAGAACAAGAGAAAACAACAGGTACCTATAAAAGTTAGAATGCGGTTTTGCAAACTCAACAAAAAAGTCAGTTACTGTCGGGCTTAATATTCATATAAATACCGACGTGTGAAAACTGCCGCAAACTTTCTACGCTCTCACAAAACAATTCTCTGACAGGAGTAAACAACAGCACTGGGATTTCAGGTGTAGCGCTACGATTCTTAGTTTTAGTAAACTTTACACAGTTTCTACGCCTACTCTTTAATAGGACGTGGATCCACTCAAGCTAAAAAGCAATAGAAATGGGAAAGTAAAGTACATCTCGATAAGACTCTTGCCTCAGTGTTACAGATTATTCTCTTGTAAGACTCTTCATTACAATCCATTTTTCTTTTGCGTTTCTGTACACAAGACTCTTGTCTGAGACAAAAAAAATGAAAGAATCTTGTCTGAAATGGCAAGAGTTAAGACTCTTGCCTGAAATAGGACAAGAGTGTTGACATGTGCAGAATCAATGCAGTTTTTTATGCCTTGGTGAATACTGTACAAAATTAATAAGAGTTTGGGCCTTGGCGTTTTCTCCAACATTTTTAGATGAAATCCTGTAACCATCAACAGTTTGTTAAAAGAGTAACGACTAGCCGAGTTAATTTTCCACTATTTGTAACAAAAACTTAAAACAATTACTTTGAATAACTACAAAATTATTCGCTGTTCCCTAAATAAACACAAGCCGATGTCTTTCCGTACAACATCAACACCGTGGAGTTTTTTTATAATAAAGCTGGTTGTTTCCCGCTAAGAAAAAGCAGAGAAAACCATCAGAAAATTTTATAATAAGGGGATGTAGTAGTTTTACATTTAAAGAAAAAACAAAGTACATCAAAAAATCGTACTTTCTTTGGAAAAAACATGTGTACACTAAAAACAGCGCCAACAAGACGAATACCACACTCTAGAATAGAAATTGATAGAAAAACATGAAGAAAAAAATAACGTTTATGTAGAGTAGCAGTAAAGTGTTTTTTCGTATTCAGCACACACAATAATCTAACAGATTTTTTATTTTTGACAAGGGATATTGTCAAAAATTTAGGAAACTTTTTCAAACAAAATAACGGAAAAAAGTTGCATGGGAAAATAATATTCATTACAAAATTTTTCTTAAGCTTTTGGCAGTATCCTTCGTCAAAAATAGAAAATCTTCTGGGTCACCGAGCGTGTTGAATACGAAAATGCACTTTTCGCCGCTTTAAATGAACCTGAGAACGTTTCCTCCTTAGCTTTATAACATATCAAAATCTGCTAACAAGTTAACAATACAGACAGAAATCTTACATCTTTTTCTCAAAGGCGGAGACAAACGATTGCCTTCGGACCCAATAACACCGATGGAT
>CAJNOQ010005555.1:0-15104 GCA_905250885.1 Didymodactylos carnosus | reverse complement strand
AAAAATATAGACCGAAGCTTTCTTTTGATTCTTTTTTGGCAATAATTAATTTCTAGACTAATCATCCGAAGGTAACATTCTAGGAATTTCAATGAAATTATTATTAAATTTTTATAAAAAGAGACTTTTACTTATAGGTTCAGTTCGAAAATTGAAGAAGTCTGCGAAAGTTCGAAAACAGTCGAATTTCGAGGTCTTGTGCATCTCTATCTTTATGTAACCTGCTCACATACTGAATGATCTGAAACTTTGCTAAGAGAAGGATTTCACATTTACACTATTTCGACAATGGAAAGTGAAGTATGTAAAAGTCGAAGGTACTTGAGGTCTTGCACTACGTGAATTCCACTAAGTTGCTTTTTCTCTGATCCTCTGATCCAAACGCGTTTAAGTTGTAAGAAAACGTGTTCAAACGCGTCTTTAGTGCAGAAAAACGCGTTTAGCAGTGCGTTTGGTCTAAAAAAAATGTCTGCCTGGGGCGGTGTATACAGAAATGGATTTATCATCATTCTTATAGGTCTCAAAAGATGGAGGCGTCGCCTGAAGCGTCAAAGACAACAGTTCAGCCTGCAAGTGTTCGCTTTCTTACGATGGAGAAAAATCTGCGATATCTCAACTGGAGGACAAAGCACGTGATTGGCTGCCACCTGAATTCCTGCGAACCGATCTGTGAGTGTGAGAGCCGTCTTGACACGCGAGGAACATCTACTTAAGAGATAGAATGCAAAAAAATTTGTTTAAGAAGGGAACCCAATGCCCACACCACTTTCGCCACAAATCTGATTTAACTTATGTTTAATAACCAGTTCAACGTCACCTAAAGAAAACTTCGGTACAAGACGTAAATTAGACATAGCACTCTCTTTGTATATTTTTCTAACCTTGTGTTTCAACTCATACAAGCAAATAGAAGCAATACCACATGACAGGGCAACAAAAGAACAAATTGATTTATCTTGATACGGTCAGATGCTTTGATAAGAAGAAAAAGTGCGTATAACTATCAAATGGTACATTACAGAACGGAAAAGAAAACTACAGTATTGCAGTACAACGTCAAAAGCCTACGAAATAACCATAGAATATCTTTGAAGACCAAGATAAAGTCATTTTCATGCATCCCACGCGAAAAAAACTCGACGAAATATCGGAAGTATCTATAATAGTGAAAAAGAAGTTAAAATTTGCCTGAGGTTTTCTCAAAAACTCTTTAAAATCTGTTCAAAATCTTCTTTTAGACATTCAAAAACCATTCGATTTGTTCAGTTCTTTAAACTCTATCCATAACCATATCTGGTTTTTGCGATTTTCTCCTGGTTTCGTCACTTTGAGTTTTAGTGACATCTTTGTTCATCGTCCTTGAATTAATAAGATCAAGGAAAAGTCATAGGATACTAATCAAGGAAAAGAAAAAGAGAGCTATCACGCTGATGGACAATGTGTAAAGAAAGATTACCAATTTCATAAATACCAATTTCTTTTTGTTAAAATCGTAAAATGTATGCTACTTTCGGTGAAGCAAAATCGCGTTTGTTCGAGATTTTAATTGGCGCGCCTCAGTGCAGTGTACTAGCTGCACTTTTATTTCGTCTCCACGTCCATTTTTTGCCGAGTTATTTTCCTCAAATTCTTTCACATTTGTTCGCAGACGACCTAACTATGATTTTAAAAGGAGCTTTAGAATTAAAACTTTCGCGAAACATAGCTTATTTAGAACGTCAAGCAAAAACTGTTTTAATAGCGCCGGAAAAGTTTGCGGATAACCACCTCCTGCCCGTAAATGTAAACAAAACAAAAGCTATGCTGGTTCACAGCGTAGTTGCTGTTAAAAAGCCAAACATTGAGTATAAAGGGAAAAAAATTGAATTTGTAAAATCTTTCAAATGTTTAGGGGTTGAAATTGGCACTAAATTGGGATGGGGTAAACACATTCATGTTAGAATTAAAAAAGTAAGATCAGCGTATGCGGGCCTCCGAAAACTTTTTCACACCATCCCGAAAAATGAAGTAAAAATTCGCAGAAGATTATTTTGCGCCTTTGCATTGCCCCATTTTATAAATTACATTTAAACAAGTTCTTGGAGGTATTTGAGACCGATTATTTTATTTCCGTACATGCAGTTTATATGCCAATGTATTCAATAGTGTTAGCGTTATTCGTAACATTGATATCAATATTTGACGTATTCGAAATGATTTGTAGAAAACAAGTTTCAATGCAAGTGTGACTAATGAGAATAAAAGAATATTCTGAATACGTTTCAACCTAAACGGAAGACAGAAAAATATCAGCTGCATGAGTAAAAATGAAAGAGACTACCAACCGTCGACAATGATGAATATATTTCGGGATATGATCAAAATCTTCACGTAAGACGTATTTCTTAATACCAATATTATAATCTTGCCAATATGAGGCCCAATTCATCTCTGCTAAATCAAAGCTAAATAACTAAAAGAGTAAAAATTTACAAATTGTACAGAAAGAGAGAGTGAAACTACCACGCTTGGTGTCAAACCTGCATATCAGCATCATTCATTTCATTTTGTACGGCAACGCTATTCTCACTTTGAAAATTCCATTGATGACTGGTAAAAAAGTCTAATGCTCTTACAGATTTATATATTTTGTATGATAAATTAACAAATCTAAACACGCAAATACATTAGTATGTGATGATGACAGATTAGGACACTGTTACATTGGTTTTCGTCCAGTTAAACGAACATAAATATCAAGAATGAATGCTGGTAATATCTCTTCAATCATTCGACGAGAAAAATAGTTAAATCTAAAGGTAATGCATTGTGACACAGCGATCTAATTTATCATTGAATATCAATGCATTACTTATTGTTGGTAAATGTTAAACCGGGATAAGTTATACTATTTTCAAGTGGTATTGAATTAAAATGTTCTAGACTATAGTTAACTAGCAAAAATGAAACTATAATTTAGTGTACCAGAAGGAATTATTTGTGAGGTAACATACGTATTTGGCCCCATGACACGCTTCGTTTGTTCGAACAGCAATGATAAACGACAGTATTCTTTGAACTAAACATGTACAAGGGATTCTCTCGTTGCTGCTACCTCAAAACGTCTAAGTACCAACCTACCGTTTAACTGCTGTATACCACGCAACAGATATCATCATATTGGCGACGATGTCCACTGGTACAATATCCGCTCTTGCATTACTATTGCCTAACATTGTTCGCAACATTCCTTTGCCCAACTAAACATCGAAATTACATTCGCTACCAGCTTTTTCTAGCTTATCCAACATACCGAAATAATAAGGCCAGATGGACCATTGTAATTATCAATCCAACCCTTAAAATTGATTAAAATTATCACAAAGGTAAACAGTTTTAGTTTGTACATACTGGAAACGGTTCTTTCCATGAAGCACCCACGATTGACGGCCTTATTATAGCGATTGGCAGATCAATTCCTTCCTCAGAAATGACAAATTCAGCTAGAGCTTTTGTGTATGTGTACGTATTCGGACGATCTCGGATGAGTTTAGTTGTCAGTACATCGAAGACACTAGAATCCATCCACTCGGAAGCATCTAATAATTTTTTCGGTTGAATGGAAGGTAGATCAATGACTTCAGCACAATCAGAACGATTACAGTTTGCATACGCAGTTGACACATGGATAATCGCCTGAAAAAATAACACTTTAACCAGTAGAAATTTTAGTTTTCTCTTCATACTTGCAGATTTTTCATTTTATGACATAAACTTAATAATTTTTTGACTGAATTGATATTCATTTGTATGGCTGATCTATAGTAAGACATATATTTTGTTCTAGGTTAGAAAGTTGATCGATGGTACCTCAAGGGTTCGTGAAAGCGAATTGTGGCTGCTGAATGAAAAACAATGTGACATTGTTCAATTAATGTATACTCGTCGGCAGATGAAATCCCAAAATTTGGTTCGAGAATATCGCCTTGGATCGGAATTATCTTCTTTTCAAATGCTGGATTTACTCTACGAATTGTATTAAATAACTAAGCACGAAAAGATGTATAGATCTCCCAAACAGAAGAACATTGCCGAGGTAACTAACTTACGGGACTAGCACATAACTGTTTCACTCTATCATCAACTCCTTGTCCACGCTTTGACCGGACGAGAATATAAATGTGTTCAATATCTACAAGAATAACTTTGATCACAAAGCGACAGAGTTTTCAATAGCATACCTGGACAAGAACGAACTAATTTTTCGACCAGTTGTTTTCCAATGAAACCAGTAGCGCTTGACAAAATAAACAAACAAACAAAACTAGAAAATTCAGAGAGATTTAGACAGTCTTACCCCGTGATGAAAACAGATTTTCGATGAAAGAAATCGACAATGGCACTGGTCTAAAGTACAAACAAGGTGGTATCAAGTTCTTAAAATGAGATATTGACTTACTTACTTCCGTACTAGCCGACATATTCATATCTAAAAATTTAGAGAATAATGGAATCAAATACTCATTCGCTGATTAAAACAAAAATCTCTAGCTTCCAGTATAGTATTTGCTCTCACGAAGCAACTTCTCCAAGTGGTTGATATTGTGCTCATTGATGAAGGATGTGCAGAGCTAGCCCGAAGCGGTTAGGACTTGGCGGGAGCGGTCGACAGTTATCGCAAGAAAATATTCAGCTCTGCTGAATAACAACGAAATTTATTCAGGATTGGTGGAGGATCCCCTCGGACCAACTCTTAGTATATAGTCCTGAGTAAAAGCTTAAAAGTATTTGTCCACATGACGACTCTTTCAAAAGTTATAAACTTTTTTTTGTCTGCATACAAGAGGCGACAGTAATGTGAAATTTTTTGTATTTCTCTAAGACAGCGAGGGAAGCCCTGAAATCTTTTTCCCTAACTCTACTAGTGGTCTGTTATTCAGAAAAACGTTCAACTCCCTAAATCTTATGCCCAATCGGTAATCGAAATTTTACTTAGCAGTTAAAGACGCATATCATGGCTTTTAGTTAGAGGCTTGGCCGGTCTCCTTGTAATCTTAACAGAAGAGACCGGCCCACCTTTCTTCCGCGTAGAGGTCTTCCTTTCTCTGAAAGAATATTTTACTGTTTTTGTTTTTCTCATTTTTTTAATTGATAGAATGTGCTATTTAGTATTAGTTGACAATGTCAAATAGGTTCAGCGACTTCTTCATCTAGAGCCCTTTCTTATCATACTTTAAGAACAACAACAATATGGAACAAGAAATATTGAACTCTCTAATTTGTGAAGAAAATTTTCTGTGTTTTTTCCCAATGAAGAAAAGTTTTCAAGGGTTAAAAGGTTGGATTTGTAGGTAACGCTTGTTGAAGAACCCAAAAGGTTTAGTTAAAAAAATTAATTTTACATGGTTTTCTTGTCTTTCACCGTAGTATCGATTTTCTCACGAAGTCTCTCTTAAATGTTATGTGAGTAATTTTCGTGACCTTAGAACCCTTGGTCTCTCCATCTGATATATGTCTTACACTCTTATCTTTACACGATTTTATCACATTTATAGTTGAACAGGAAGTTAATGGCAAAATAGCTGTTTTAGACTTATTATTAGTGAGAGAGCAAAATATATTTACAACAGCACGTTGAAAACCGATATTTGCGGGTTTATTGACGAAACGGGAATCACTAATGCTATTATGTTTTACTACAATCGCTTATCGGACGATTAAAATTTTGTAATGATTACGACCTGCTACGCGGCGAGTTGAATTATATTAGACAGTTTGGAACAGCAAAAGGTTATCCATCCGGTCACATCTTATGAGAGTAGATGAATGGTTTGTCTAATCCTACTAAAATAAATGAATAGGATAAAAATAAAGAACATAGACAAAGTCAGAACGAAATAATAGCTGCAAATCTAGGAATAGAATTCGAACTGCTGTTGAAAAACAGCTCCCATTGAAAAAGAGTATAAGGTGTATACACAGCATATTATTACGCTGCACGGGGTTTTAGCACAAAAGACTCTATACCGGAGAATCTGAAAGCTACTACAGTTTATTTTATCAAGCGAAATGCTCTTCCTGCGCAGCCTACTATGTTGAAAACACATTTAGTCATTTGCAAACACGAACGAACCTAAGTATTAAGGGCCAGGAAACGTGAAGTGAGAATGCTCGAAGTGAAATACTCGGACTGTAAAGTGATAAAGGGGATGAAATATCAACAGTACATTATAGTAATAACAAGTTGCAAAGACAAAAGGTACTTTTGAGATACCTCAAGAGTCAACTGCCAAAAACTATCAGTAGGCAACTAGTCTTTCAACATCTATCATGCTTGACAGGTTAAAAAAACTCCATGGCACAATTACTTTCTTTTTGGCTCTTGCTTTGACACGAACGTATGGTAACTATCAACGTAATTATCAAGAAATTCACGAGATAGATGACAGAAAAGAAACGATAGTTAACTTGATATTAGCTTTATTCTTTCAGAATACAAGCGGAAAAATATTCCATTATAGCATTCTAAAGTAAAACTATAAAAAACACAAAATTAATTTTTGTAGGAATAGAGATTCGAACCCACGAACTTGACACACATGAGCTAAATTCAATGTATTGTTCTGCGTTTATATTCTGCAGAACGACTGATAGTTAACTTACTAGTCTAATGTCACGCGTGTTTCATACATAAGTAGCACATTGTGTGATAGCTTGATATTCAAATAGAATATGAAAAGCGATCAAACTATTCGATATGGAAGTGAAAAATAATATGTACGCAACGATTAGAGAGCTGTCAACGTTGACAAAGTTACTGAAGACAAATGTTTTCTTAATGTGTGAAACAAGAAATACCAAATGTTTGCTATGCAGCTGGTGCATATGAAAATTTGATGTTTTTTTCTAGAGAAAAAGCCTTCAAGATTTTTATAGAGTCGGAAACAGCGCGTTCGATTACATTGTACGGCGCAAAGATCTCACTGAGGTACCTAAGGTTTTTTAGTTGTTGGTCTCCGCCTTGAGAGTTCGCGCTTTTCAACGCTATATTCCAACTTAGTTCATCATCAAACTTGAAAGAATGTCGCTTTTTCCTCTTTGATTTTTGTGTTCTTTTTTTTTCTTTTTCATCTGTTTCTCCTTCCGTGCGGCTATGGAGATAGATATAAAGCAAGAACGGAAGAAAAGAATAAATTTCATCTCCAAATATTTATTTAGAGAAGACCGCAGTCACTATGAAATGAGTCCATATTCTGGCAACTTGTTTTTGCTCGAAATTTGTTTACATTGTTATCTATCTTTCCTCTAAGAATATTTACAGCAAAGTAGACAACAATATATAGAGATGATGTCTTACATCATTAGTGTTAGTGTTTAATTCAGACGATGCTGGAAAATTATTAAATTGTGTGAAACAGGAGAAAGTGGTTGTCCGAAATAAATGAGGGCTGTCCGGCGTAAAGCGAAGTTCTAAATTTGAGATTTCCTCTCCAACACCAACTGCTCAACGTCTTCTATACATCGTCGGACATGTTCAGGTCCAGCAGAATAAAGGGCACTATAAGGTGTTGACTACAGGACGGGCTATATATGAGAAATACTTCCTCTATCCAGTGGCGTATATATTGTCGAATCCTAATGTGCACCGCACCGCCATAGAAAACTAAAGATAACCCCTCTTTTTTCAGACTTTTTTTAGAAATATATTTTATTTTTGAGTTAAATATTGTGCATTATAGAGAAAAGTGTCCTCTACAAAATATGATCACTCCCAGCTCTCCAAAGCCAGATACGAGTTCTATTAAAGTTTGTTACTTTACGCTGAAAAAATAATAAAATATTTCTTTACTTTCGAAACTTTTTTCTCTTAGATTCAGTACTTACTTTTGAAACAATCGGTCTTATAGAGTAAGCATTTCTTTGCAAAATGAGATGTCTTCCATCTCTTCAGTATGTTTTCCGATGGAGTTATGATCATTTTGGACATTATATCACAAATGTGACTTTTTCAAAGGCTTCCAGCAAAATGATAACTCTATCTGAACACAAGCTGAAGCTGGAAGACATCTCATTTTGCAGAGAAATGCTTACTCTACAAGACCGATTGTTTCAAAAGTAAGTACTGAATCAAAGATAAAAAAGTTTCGAAAGTAAAGAAATACGGTTTTTTCAGCGTAAAGCAACAAACTTTAATAGAACTCGTATCTGGCTTTGGAGAACTGGGAATGATCTTATTTTGTAGAGGACACTTTTCTCTATAATCACAATATTTAACTCAAAAATAAAATATATTTCTAAAAAAAGTCTGAAAAAGAGGGGTTATCTTTAGTTCTCTCTGACGGTACACCTTAGGATTCGACAATATATACATCGCTGGATAAAGGAAATTTTGCTCTACAAGCCTACATGTACCCCGTTCTGTAATCATAAATCACCGTGAAATTTATGGTCGCCTTTATGAGTTTAGCACCTAAGAATTTAAGAATGAATATTAGAATTAATAAAACATACAACTAGATATAATTCTAAAGAGGAGAAAATCGGCAAAACAAGATATAGAAACGTGTCGTAAAAAAAAACTCTATTTTGGCCTCTGCAAAAACAGTATTTTTCTTCTGTACACTAAATTCTTAGGTTCTAATTTCTACATTTTAAAAAATCATAAATTGTTAAAATCTAAAAATTCATAAATTCAAGAATAATGATTCACACATTATCGCCTATAGTTATACTGTTGAAAGAGTATGTCCATCTCCACCGCACAAGATCGCTTATTTTCAAATTTAGAACTTTTAGGTGAACCGGATATCTCTGAAAAAAATTTAAAACTGTTGAGTTCTCGAAGAACGTTTAGAGCGATAACACTGTTTCCTCCTTCAGCTGCTTTTTTACTATTTACGATTTTAAATAGCTTCAAACGTAGTTCTTACTTTAGAATGGGATGTTTGTACAGTATTTCAGTTCTTTGATGACACGAATGTACAGATATCGTCACATAGAGAATGTAAATTCAGCGGCATGCCACTACTACGATGCATAAGACGTCGTAAATAACAACTAAGATACTGATAATTTTTCTTGTACAATTTTCGTACACAAATGACACTCTTTTAGATTCGTCATTAAGCACAGATGTTAAGCAATCGTTGGAATTTATTGTTCCAAACTTCTTGGATCAGAAAGAAGCAAATCACTGACGTATTTCTGTTAAATATACATACTTAAACGTTTTTGTGTGGTTTTGTTTTTTGTAAGTATGAACGGCAGAATTCGAACGTCGATTCCTAGATTGAAATTTTATTGCAAAAACCGGCAGCTAGGCTTATTTATTAGATGCTATGCCAGTTCCACATACGTTATGAATGCTTTTTCTATAGATATCAGCATTGTCAACATAGCTATATTCTCATTATTTCGTTGTAAGTATAAAAATGTGAATTTGATTAGACACAAGTGCATTTGAGAAAACGTGATGTAAAAATCTGCGTTAAAAAGCTAATCATTGAGAAAGAAAACTGCCACAGGAAAGAATACTATAAGATACTCACCTGTGCAGATGTACTCGTAGCGCTGTTTTGAAAAAGAGAGTGTGCTAGCGGTTACCACTTATTCTGGCAGATAGTTCCAATGGACATCAGATGGGGTAACAAATCCATGTAACTGACGAATAAAATTCAACTTAATTACAGGTTTATCATTACTTCTAAAAATATCAGACAAAAATTGAACTGCTCGATCGTGTGCCAGAATATCCAATAAATATTGTGTTGATTTACCACCAACTATTATATTTTCAATCATACATTTAATTGTTTCAGTTTCTGTGAATGTATTACCTTCGACTTTATTTGATGTATATGTTAATGGAATTTGAATGTAGTTTTTAAAAAAATTATCGCCATTTATTTTCTTCTATGTTTTTTTTCTATAAAATTCTATTTGTTCAATTAATAAATCTATGTTTTTATTAGTTCATGTGTCAAATGCTGGCACTGACCCATAATAATTAACTGTCATCGTCAATTTGAAATGGTAAGTGTGTTGTTGAATACATCTGTTATATGTTAAGGGATCAACGAAACAGATTTTGGTCATACCGTTGGTCGTACATAAGCATATATAACTCTTAAACTATTTAATCCTTCATCTAGTTGTGTTATATTTATTTCAACATTCCCAAATTCCATATGTGCTAAACCAAGACCATATGGGTACTGGTGAAACTTTAGGAGCGGGGATATCACAATGAACAAGAAAGAACAAACAACCATCACCATGTATTATTTTATATACTGCTTTACAATAAAGAAGAAATAAATCAGCATGTTAATCCACAAGTAAACATTACTGACATATGTGCAAGCGGAAAAGAAATTAATAGTCAGTGACTCAAAATACACCTGATAGTGAAACAACATAGAAAATATTTCAGTTCTAATTACAGCTATTTTTTTGAATTTTACTCAAAACACAAGTCTCACAGGTATGAACGCTTGTTCCAGTAAACACAAAAGTCGTTATACTTTTTCTGGAGGCATGCTGCAATCTTATACTCTTTCCCACTGCATGAAGTGTCTCTCTTTGAATGGTATACGAATTTCTTCTGCTTAGTAGTTCGATTTAGAGATTGAGAAATTTTGCATGAACAACCCACATTATTTTATACAAAAAGACAAAACTGCTGAAAACAAGAATGGTACATTAGGCAGGCTTCAAGAACACCTTTTTTGTTCAGTCAGAAAGTTGTTTTCATAAATTTTTCATGTATGCCTCTTTAATGTTGTCGAAACAGACAGAATTGTCTTTCTTATTGTTTTGTTACTTTTCTAACATGCGAACTTCTACAAGGAAAGCAAAAGAAACAAATTGGAAACGAGACAGTGCGCATCTTAAATTCCTCCCAGTGATGCGTCCTCTCGCCAAAGCACACCACTAGTTGCAAGACATTTGTGTTTAATTGCAAATATGTTGTAATACTTCAAATGATATATGCGTTTTGAGCTGTCGTTCGAACGGAAAAAGCGCTTTTTACAAATGTTTCTTTTCGAAAGAAAAACATAACTCTCCCTACTTTTCTCTTACTTTTTCGATTACTTATTTTTCCAAAAAGCACTATTTCAACTAATTTCACTACCCTTCTGCTTCTTTTTCTTTTCTTCTAACCTTCTAACCTTTTCCTTTTTTTATAAAATTTTAATAACTACTAGATTTACTGTAACACCCGTTGTTTTGTTTATTTTTTAAAGTTTCTTTAAAATCTATTTTCAAAAACTTGCGGGAGTGTCGTGGTGGATCTGTTGTCGCAGTAATGCGGGTTCGCGGAAATGTCGTCCTATCCTCTCGCACTGTCCACACCCCCACCTCTCACCATGCACTGCAAGAAATCCCCCATGTGTATTATGAAAATTTCGCGGAAATGTCGTTCGCAGAAATGTCGGTGTATCGTACCTTCGTCCACGTTTTATTGGTTTTAGAAGTGTAAACATTTTTATAAACACAGAGCAAGGCTGATTTTTATTAGTTAGATACGTTTGACTAGGTTAAAGTAAATCGGTTGTGTCACAAGATATTCTTCAATGGCCTCGTTCGTGACATCACGATGATTGAAGAAATAGGTTTAGGTCTAAAACTAATTCAAAATACGTTTGAGGCTAGACTCACAACGAAAACTACATCTGCTGAAGTATTAAATTCTACTTGTACTTTTTAGGGAAGCCGTCAAAATTCGCATCCGTGAATTTATTCACCTTGATTTGATTGGAAACAAAACTGAGAACAGTATCATTCAATATGTCTGAGAAAAAGAATATGGAACTATCGTATAACAGAATGACGATGTATGTATATATTCTTTTCTGTACTATACTTGACGTGAAGTTTTTTTTCTTTCTATGCACACTATAAAGAGAGACATAAAGCAACAAATGAAGAAAAGAACAAATTTTATCGTTTTATCAAAAAGAAAGATTCCGTTTACTATGAAATTAGTGTTTATTCTGGGAACTTCCCGGATTAAAAAATTAACAAATTTGACGGTACCCTTCCTCAGCTTTTCTGGCAGTTTGTAGTACACAACTTGTACTCTATACCATGCTATTTTTTAGAAAAAGGTACCGTTTACTTTTTGAGTGAAAAGGCTGCCCATATCACAGCTGAACGTATGAACAGTAGGTGTCTACGTCAATATAAAGCCAAATGAGTTTTCAGAGATCTTTCTGAACTACCATGGCTTTCCAGCTTTCTCTTTGGGCCATGATAGTCAGAGATAACGCATGTTGAAAAATATTATAGTTACGAAAACATGCCTTCATGTCTCCTCTTTCAAATGATGAAAGACGCAACTTTCTATCTCTTTCCGTTCTCGCGGTATGGAAAAAATGAGCGCGGCCACTGTTCGTTTGGACTGATAGTATACTATACCGAGGACGTCGAAAACGGTGTAATTAATTGCCAATTAAATGCCATATAATGCGCTATTAATAAGCATTTAAATGGAATTTTTATTAAATTTAACTCATCTTTTAGGCCGCTTTTTGCCATTATTACTGGGAACGTTAAAATGCATTTATTTCGTATTTTTTAAATGTGAAAAAACGGTCAAATAACAAGAACCACAGACCACTACTTCGAGGTAAGTTTCGGTAACTCATATAATTGAACAAGAGAAAAACTTTAAATTATTTTAGGAAAATCAGAGTCATTTATACTAGCCATGGCGGCAGGATAAAATGGTGGATGACTTGGTGACCATAAACTGGCTGTTAAATGTCAGGTTATGATCAGCTTTTTGCCATTTTGAAACGGAGAAAAAACGACCTCAGAGCGGGCATGTAACAGGCACATTTATTTGGCATTAGTTAACGCGTTCTAATGAATGGAAAAAATGCGATTTAATGGTGTCCGTAAAATGATATTTTTTCAGACATTGACTATAATCTGGCATTACTTTCCCCGTTATTTCATACTTAAAAAAACGTTATTATAATGGCAGTTAAGGGTACCCCTTCCCTCTTTTTGGGCTTTTCGTAGAAATGCTATGGAATAAAAACTATAAGTCAGTAAAGCTTCGTGTTTTTAGAACTGATTGGAAACTCAATGGAGTAGGTTTTCGTTTTTGTTTCGAGTTTTTAACTATTGCCGTTCACCAGTTTTTCAGGAAACTCGTTTTTCATTGTGTCACATTACGCCTCCCCCCCTTAAATTTCATCCGATCGAGTTAAAAATTTCACCATAGTTACTCAAGGTCATTCCACAGATATAATTTTTGTAAAAATTGTTTAAGACCTTTCCTGGTCGAGTTATAGGAAAAATATTGAAAAACGTCTGAAAAACTACGTTTTTCGATTTTAGAAACCCTATAAGTCGGTATAGAAAAGTCAAAATAAAATTCCAAAAAATTACCGCTGCAGTGGTATCCTGAGTACCTCAGGTATAATTTTGAACTCGATCGGAAGAAAATTTAAGGGGGGTCGTAATGTGGCACAATGAAGCCTGGTAGCAAAAAGAGAGTTTTCCAGAAAAAACGCATTTTGTACATAGCCCATTTTTTTCAGAGCATTTGCCACAATGCTGATATCTCCGTGAAAACTCATCGGGAAATTCTGTAAAATATCTTACTGTGGAAAAAACGCTTCCTTCTATCAGGAGCAGCAGACTCCTGGAGTCTATGGAGTCCTGAAGTCTAAAAGTTCGTAGAAGTGTTGCTATTGTGTAAATTGTATTATATATATTGTTCAAGTTTTAAATAAATTTTTCATTGCCGAAAAAACGAAGTACGCTGAGGAAAAAAAATAAGTTAGTTTTTCCAGTAAAACAATTATTACGACAACAAAAACCACCATTAGTCAACCCTTGGTCAACCAATGGTTAACGTTAGAAAGTCTAACGTTCGATTATTAATAACAATCAATGGGTGAATTCAGAGGACACCGTGAACTTTTAGAAAGTAAATCAGGAGAAAAACGAGAGAGGTAAATTACAGGGTATGAATTCTGGCATGAATATTCGAACGAAGTTGATTTATGAACATGTACAAAAGTTAGATACATCAATGCGTTCAACAGTATTAAACGTAAAACGAAATTCTGATCGCGAACTTAATTCAGATGTTAAATCACAAGATATGAGGTTTGGTATTGAGAATAAAATAAAGGAACGGACACAATAGAGGACTCCCCTACGATAGAAGACCCCCGGTTACAAGACCCCTCTTGAAGTCATAACGCAAAAGTCACGTTAGAAGACCCCGTTGTTTTATCGATTTTTTACGAAAAATAGGATGATTTTGAGATTCAATCAAACATAATTTTTGCGTTCGTCTTTTTGCTCTCTCTTTCAGCTGTTAGAGTGAATACACAGCTACTTGAACGGTGAAAAAATAAAAATAAACAGCGGTCATCAGCTGAATGAATAGCTGTGTACACAGTGCGAACTCTTGATCAAGCGATTTCAGCCCAAAATCGGCTTTTTTAGGGACACTTTAGAAGACTTTCTTCAATGTTATGAGCGCTAGGACGCGATATAAGATTCGGATCTTCTAGTGTGGCCATCCCTTTATGAGATTGTTTTGATGTTTTCTGTAACAATAGTTCTTAGAATTGATTATTATAGTTTAGTGTGTGTTGAATATATTTTATTATTTTATCGGATGCAAGCGACCTATTTTTGGTGCAATTGGCAATATAAAAAGAACAAAGAATAATTGTAAATGAAAAATTCTCTAATTTTCAAAGGGTAAATTTTTCACAGGGCAAGCAAGAGCTCCGTAAAGAGTAACCCTGCACATCTCTACTTGAGTGAATGCTATTTTAGGTGAAATAGGGTGGTTTTTCCGTGAGTTGTTTAGTTCGCTTTTGTGAATGTGGAAGTCAAATGATCTGTACTGCGTACTTTATTTTATCGGAATGGCTATTGCCACCACCGGTGGTGTCAACAAGGAGCTATTGCCACCACCAGGTGGTGTCAACTACAGCTATTACCACCACCAGGTGGTGTCAATTACGGCTATTGACACCACCAAGCAAAATCAAAGAGTAGGTGGTGTCAACTACGGCTATTGATCAAGCTAATTTTTAAGAATGGGGCTGTCTACTGCTGAGGGGTACGTAATCCTGAAGGCTATCGGT